>JBAGKK010000336.1:43947-72998 GCA_037177015.1 Euceroptres primus | reverse complement strand
TTACATCAGATTTCACATATGTTTTACATCAGATTTCACATATGTTTTACATCAGATTTCACATATGTTTTACATCAGATTTCACATATGTTTTACATCAAATGCAACATGTTTTACATAAGATGTCACATATGTTTCACATCAGATGTCACATATGTTTTACAACAGATGTCACATATTTTACATAAGATGTCACATATGTTTTACATCAGATGTCACATATGTTTCACATAAGATCTCACATATGTTTTATTTCAGATGTCACATATGTTTTACATCAGATGACACAGATGTTTTACATCAGATGACACAGATGTTTTACATCAGATCTGTCTTCTCTTGAAAGTTTATTACAATTATGAATTTACGACTAAAACCCAAGAGTATAATGGTCACCCTTAATGTGACCGATTACTGAAAATACTAATGAGTCCCGTGACTTGGTCACATGCCCTTAAATCATAAAAATCTTCCTTCTACGTGGAGTAAATTTCTCTAAAAATGAAATCAATTTTCCATGGAGTTTGCTCATTTTTTGTTGATCAGTAAAGGAAAAAAAATAGGACAAACGGTAAATTCGGAAGTGTAGGTTACTTGTAGGTCATTATAAAAAAAATGGGACCTGAGACCAAGAGGACCTGGAGAACGAGGGCCGGTTTTTTGTTCCCCGTGCGTCACTTACTCTCGAGCTTGTCACAGTTGGTGACCTTGCCCTTCCAGTCGCAGGTTTGTTTGTCCAAATCAAACGCCAATCCACTGGGACACGTGATTTGCTTCAGGCCGGACCTTGTACACCTGAGGGGGGAAAAGGCAGGAACTTGAGTCTCAAAATAATGATAGGCTTCTTACTTTCGAGCTGGTCGCAGTTCTTGACGTTGCTCTTCCAGTCACAAGTCTGCCTCTCAATATCGAAAGCAAGACCGGTCGGACACTTCACTGTTGCCAGCCTAGTTATTCCGATCTCGGTGGCTTTGTCGCACCTAAAGCGCATATCGTCTTACCTTTACTATCACTTTTCAGTGGAAATCTCACCTCTCTTAGAAATCATCTCGAGAGATGAAAATACCATCAGATTCATTTTACTGAAAACTATCTTGACCAGTTCCAGGCTTGTCACATTTTTATTAACAAATTTTTTTATTCTTAGTAGATTAAATCATAAAGATAAAAATCAGAATTCTCAAAATTGGGATAAATAATTGTTGACTTATTTATAAATTTGTATTGATGGCACAGCAAAATCCTTTTGTTTTAAGACCTATTTCCATTTCCATTTATTATATTCAATAGTTGGAGCCAACAGTTTATTGTTTCGTATAGAAATGAGCAATTTAAAAGAATGTTCATTTCAATGCAAAGAGACTGTAATATCTTTAAATATGAATTAGTGAAAAATGAGCCACTAATTTACTTTAGTAAAACTTTTTAACAACTACTAGTAATTTTTAACTAAAACTTTAGTAGTTTTAATTTCTTTATTGGTAATTTTTTACTGAAACTTTAGTAGTTTTTAATATTCCACTATAGATTTAGTAAAAAATTACTAATAATTAGTAGAAATTTTCACTAAAATAAATTAGTGACTCTTTCTTCACTAAAGTAAATTAGTGGCTCCTTCTTCACTAAAGTAAATTAGTGGCTCTTTCGTTACCAATATGTATCTATGTATTTCACTATTACATGTATTTTACTATATATGTTTACTATTTCACTAATTCACTATTTCTTTTAGTAATTTTAATTTTTCACTAAAGTTTTAGTTAAAAATTACTAATAATCAGCAGAAATTTTCACTAAAGTAAATTAGTTGCTCATTTTTCACTAATTCAGATTTTGGACGAAAAAAGGCACAAATGTGTGACGATTTTAGTTAAAAATTACTAATAATCGGCAGAAATTTTCACTAGAGTAAATTAGTTGCTCATTTTTCACTAATTCAGATTTAGAGAGATTTAGATCGCAATCTAAAAGAAGACTGCACTAGTTGTAATAATTTCTTATAAAAAAGAAGAGTGAACATAAAAGAAATGTAAGAATGCAACTTTTTACTGAGTAGTTTTGTTTGGGAAAGATTAATACTGGGAAGAAAAAAACGGGGAAAAATATTGATAAAAATAAGAAAAATATCGGCAAGATATTGAAAAAATATTAGCCAGATATTTGAAATATATTGGAATTAGATTAGGTCTCTAAAAAATCATGTTAATATATTTTTTTTACTGGATCGTTATTTCACACAAAAAATCAAATTTTTGTCAATTCAAATTTTATACTTTCTCCTTAGCAAAATATTCCCTTTCATTCTCTAATTGAAACACACTTCCCTAGTTACTTTCTGATCAGATAACGAAGAAAATCGACATTTCCTTCGAAACTCGTCGCGCAACCTGAATCTCAGTCGTGACTTTTGAAAGCAATATTTCTTCTAGCAAAGTTGGCTGCAGCCCGGAAACCGGATAACTGATTTTTTTAAATTTAAACCTTAAATTGAAAAAAACCAAGAAAATCCATTTCCCACCTTTTAAAGTGTTTCTAAATAGGATTACAAAGAAGGAAAGATTCTAAAACGTTTTTGAAATGTTTCTAAATAGGATTACAAAAAAGGAAAAATTCTAAAAATATTAATAATTTGACCAATTATAATGATTCAGAGCTTAATTAATAATTATAAACGGACTTCCTAAAAATAAATTCTTTCTTATTCTCATTTCACAATTTAAAAACCCATCAGTTATCTCTATGCGCGACGTATCATGTCCGTTTCTTTACGCGACATCCGGTACTGGTTGCACGTGTTATATTCAGAGGAATGCAATAATTAAAGGTCCAGACAAAAGAGGAGATTAAGCAACTTGAGTGAAACCCGCTTTTTCTCTCGTTCGAAATTCAATTGCCTTCTCGTGAAATAAATTTGATACGAAAGACTTTCCTCAACTCTTACTCAAACAAATTTTCCTGTTCTTATCTCTTTTTCTTTCCCGATTCCTTTTTGTCTTTTTCTTTTCGTATTATTTTTTTTCTGTTTCTTGATCTTTCCTAATTCTTTTTTTCTCTTATCGTGTCGTTATTTTTATTTTACGTACTTGAAGACCTCGGTATTTGAGTCATGGAAGAGACTCACGTATCATCGATCTCGACTTTGTTTGAAAAGTCGATCGCCTTGAACCTATACGGAATCTTATCCTGACAAAACTGCATCCTTATTGCTCTTGGCGATAACCTTTTTCACGAGGTCTTTACCGTTAAAAGGTCTTTACCGTTAGAAATTTTCTCATGTCATGTAGAGTAAGAATCTTAGATCATTTCGTCTAGAAATTTATTTATTTAATGCATTTTTACACACTCAAAAAAATGTCTGGCTAAATTAACCAGAATTCTGGTTAAATATGCCCTTACTATTTTTTCTGGTTAAAGTAATCAGAATTCTGATTGTTTTAATCAGAATTTCTGGTTAGCTTAACCAGAATTCTGGTTACTCTAACCAGAAAAAATAGTAAGGGTAATGAAACCAGAAAGGGTAAGGTAACCAGAATTCTGGTTGATTTAACCAGACCACTTTTTAAGTGTACTTAAAAAAATTAGTTTTGTCTTAATCAGTAACAAGTGTAAAATTAACATCATATATTAAAAATTTTTATGAAATTGAAATTTTGAAATATTAAAAATTTTTATGAAATTGAAATTTTGAAATATTAAAAATTTTTATGAAATTGAAATTCATATTTCATTTATGAAATATGAAATTAAATGAAAAACACCATATATTAAAAATATTTATGAAATAAACTATTTATGAAAGAAAATATTTATGCAGGGAACTATTTATGAAGGAACCTATTTATGAAATAGAAACTAAATAAAACCAAATAATACCTAAACAAGAAAACAAAGACTAGAAAAATCAAGTAAAAGATATTCAACACCTTTGAAGCGATTCATGGGTAAATCCCACTAAAATGAAAGTATGGCCTCCAAATAAACGTGCCATACGTTATTAAGAATGAGAATGTAAAAAGTTCCCTTTCTCTCGATTAAGTTATTCTAGAAGCGTCTCTTGACACATTATATTATTATTTTCACAATTCTTGTTCAATTTTCTATAAAAGGTCCTCAACGTCATGATACACAGAATAGGAAATAAATTCAAGGCAGCAATAGTTGTAGTTATTTTATGAGAGAGTTCAATTATATCAGCAAAGTTAGCCTAGTGATTACTTTATGTAAGTCTTGTTGATAAAAACCAGACACTTCTACTCTGAGATTCAGATTTCAATTACCAACTATCACGAGTGAATTACTGCTTTCAAATTCCAGCTGGTGGTGTAATTACTCGGTAAAATGGAAAAAAATCAGGAGAATGTCAAGATTTTCGTTGTGAAATTTCACAAATTTGAGAACTCTGATTGCTGTTTTATGAATCCTATTTAAACTTTTAAAAAATGGAATTGTTAGTTCTCCACGAAATAAATAACTACTGTTTAAAAATGACTAATGTAATAATACAGTATAATAGTAACTTATAATTACTAATGCCTTATAATAATAATATGAACGATTAGTTCAGCTTGTTAACCATTCATTATTTCAGAAGTGGGAAAATGTTTCAGAGATTGTTGTCATTGACGTTCTCTGGTTTCCCACCTTTCAGTGAAACCTGTTTCCATAAATCTCACTTGTGTGTGCTTTCAGTAAAAAGAGGTAGGAATATTAATTTTATCAGCTTCTTACTTAGTTTATAAATCAAGAAGTATGTTAAAATAAAATACTCGTAAGTGATCCAAGGTTCACAGAAGCAAGCTAGAAAATTAAATAAATTTTAAAATTTAAATAAATTTAAAAAATTCAAATAAATAAAACTATTCGCCAGTAAATCAGTATTTAAATAAAATGATAATAAATTTTTTATTTTAATTTTAAATAAAACTGAACATGAACCTTTCAACTTTGGAAGGAATTATCTTCAATTGGAGTAATATCCATGAGACGAGTTTCACACAAAACTGATACGATTAGTTAATGGCTCTAACATATTCTCTTTCACTTTATAGGAGAAATTGAAATCCACTCGTAAGGCGATTTCAGACATTGAATGGAAGACAAGCTTGAGTGATATTTTAGTTTTTATATCTATATCGTCCTGCTCCTCTTACCTCACTACATCTCGACAATCTCCATCTGTACTCAGACGAAAATATTCATCCCCTGGCCTATCGTGACAAAGCTCTTCTGCAGTCGCTTCTGGACCATCACCTCCATCGTCATCCTGGGCCCTCACTGTCACTGAAATTTTCAAAATATTTTATGAAATTTGAGAATTTAATCTTAAAAATATTTTAAAATATCTTTTTGCAAGGAAAAATATTAGGTATAAATAGGTAGGTATATTAGGTATAAATAAATAGGTAGTAAATAAGTGAACTGATTTTTAAATTAAATCATATTTTTTCAGTCGTGAAAAAATGTTCTGTGAAACATTCTATTTTTCCTTGGAAATCGTTTAGAGATTTAAACAAATTCCAGGAGTCAAAAATATATACTTTTCCAAAGGAATTGCTTCACCATACTTGCACAATCAGGATTTATGAGTATAGACTTAAGACTCCAGGGCACAGGAAAAAGAAAATCAATACATTCTCAGATATATTTTTCGAAATCTATTTTTTATGTCAAATTAATTTCTCAACAGACATTAATTCTACACTTGTTTTATCCACCAATGAATACATTAACATAAGATCCTTTTGGTAAATGTTTAAATTAGAATTGAATACTGATGCAATAGGCGTCAGGATTGAAGAAATATTTCTTCACATTCCCACTTCATTGAATCGAATCTTGAATATATTTTTAAATATCTATCTTGAATATATTTTTAAATATCTATTTTGAATATATTTTTAAATATCTATTTTGAATATATTTTTAAATATCTATTTTGAATATATTTTTAAATATCTATCTTGAATATATTTTTAAATATCTATTTTGAATATATTTTTAAATATCTATTTTGAATATATTTTTAAATATCTATTTTGAATATATTTTTAAATATCTATTTCACAATTCTTTGGCAGGTTTTCAAACAAACACAACGTTCCTGAAGCTCTTTAAAAAAAGTGAAAAGAAGAGGATTTGATGACCTATATAGATTCACAAGGACTCCATGATTTTTTCGAGGAGAGAAAGATGGGAAGAGGATGATTTAGTAGAATTGCTGACATATATAAGCGAGAGGATAGCATTGAAAATAAGAAATATGCACACATTTGCAAGCCATAAGAGAGGAACGCGGAGGTCACCGAACTCCCATAGAAGTAGAAAGTCTTGGAAATGTCAGGGCAACGGGGGGGAAAGCGACAGTGGTTCTCTAAAGTAGGTTCTCTCGGCCTTTCCATCTTGCTATCCTCGATGGCGATGCCTATTTTAGTATCGTTCCCAATCATCTTTTGTCCTGAGTCTTTCCATTCACGGAAATCTGTTCGACGTTTTCCGGGATTGGCAACAATCACGCGTCTCGCTTGATTTACGTAAGAAGTAACAAGGGGTTCGATTCTGAATAACAAGTTTCAATTCAGGCTAACTTTATTCAGTTAAACAAGTAATTTTCAGTTCAGACAAAGAGTATTAAATTTTGATCAAGTAATGGTCAATTTGAGTGAAGAATGTTCAAATCAAATGAGGAAATGAGGAATGTTCGATTCGAATGAATAATGTTCAAGTCAGATGCAGAATGTACGATTCAGATGAAGAATGAACAGTTCTGATAAAGTATGTTCAATTCCAATGAATAATGTACAATTCTGATGAAGTATATTCAATTCAGATGAAGAATGTATAATGCTGATGAAGTATGTACAATTCAGATGAAGAATTCTGATGAAGTATGTTCATTTCGGATGAGAATTAATCAATTCTGATGAAGTATGTTTATTTAGGATGAGAATTAATCAATTCTGATGAAGTATGTTCATTTCGGATGAGAATTAATCAATTCTGATGAAGTATTTTCAATTCAGATGAAAATTAATCAATTCAGCTGTACAATATTCCATTCGGCTGATCAATAATCAATTCAGATGAACAATTCAGATTCAGATTAACTAATCGAAAACAAAATGATGAATTTAGAGAAACAATGGCAGAATGTACAATTCAGATGAAATATGTTCAATACAATTGAACAATGTTCAGTTCAGTTGTACAATACTCCAATCAGTTGATCAATAGTCAATTCACATGTACAATTTATATTCAGATCAACCAATCAAAAATAAGATGATCAATTCAGACAAAAAATGCAACAATGCACAATTCTGATAAAGTATGTTCAATTCAGATGAGAATTATTCAACTCAGCTGTACAATATTCCATTCAGCTGATCAATAATCAATTCAGATGAACAATTCAGATTCAGGTCAACCAATAAAAAACAAAATGATCAATTCAGACAAACAATACAAATAGAACAATATACAATCCAGATGAAAAATATTCAATACAGTTCAATTCAGATGTATAATAATTCATTCAGCTGATCAATAATAAATGCATATGAATACACTTTAGACAAACAATAGTTAATTCAGGTAAAATAATAATCCATTTAAATGAACAAAATTCGGCACAGAAGAACAAAATGATGAATTCAGACGAACAATGTTCCTCGCAATGTTCAGTTCAAATGAAAGGTAGCAGCCCGGAAACCGGATAACTGATCTTTTTTTATTTGAACCTTGAATTTAAAAAAAAAACCAAGAAAATCCATTTTCCACATTTCGAAATGTTTTTAAATAGGATTAAAAAAAAGGAAAGATAATTCATTCTAAAAATATTAATAACTTGCCCAAATATAATGATACAATATTCCATTCAGTTGATCAATAATCAATTCAGATGAAAAATTCAGATTCAAGTCAACCAATCAAAAACAAAATGATCAATTCAGATGAACATTGGAACATTGTACAATTCAGATGAAACATATTCAATACAGCTGAATAATTTTCAATTTATATGTACCATTCATTTTTATATGTACTCCATTCAGTTGAACAATAGTCAATTCACATGAACAATTTAGATTCAGATCAACCAATCAAAAACAAGAGGATCAATTCAGAGAAACAGTGGAATAATGTACAATTCTGATGAACTATTTTTAATTCAGATGAGAATGAATCAATTTAGCTGCATAATATTCCATTCAGCTGATCAATAATCAATTCAGATGATGATAATCAGTTCAGATGAACAATTTAGATTCAAGTCAACCAATCAAAAACAAAATGATAAATTTAGATAAATAATGGAGCAATGTACAATTAAAATGAAACATGTTCAATACAGTTGAATAATATTCCATTCAGCTGATCAATAATCAATTCAGATGAATAATGTTAATTTCAAATAAACATACCCAATTCTGATCAACCAATCAAAAACAAAATGATCAATAAAGACAAACAATACGAGTAGAACAATATAAAATCCAGATGAAAAATGTTAAATACAATTCAATTCAGATGTATTCATGTATGTATTCATTCAGCTGATCAATAATCAATGCATATGAACAATGTACACTTTAGTCAAACAATAATTAATTCAGATCAAATAATAATCAATTTAAATAAACAAATTTCGGTACAGATGAACAAAATGATGAATTCAGACGAACAATGTTCAATTTAAATGAAATGGTGTTTAATATACAATGCAGACCATGGCATATTCAATTCAGATGAAGAGTATCCAATTCAGAAGAAGGGTATCAAAATTAGAAGAACTTACCCATGAAACAAGAGATCAAAATAATGTAAAATTCGGTACTATTTCAATATGAAACAGAAATGATCAAGAAACAGATGAAAATTAACAATATGATGTGCAGATTTTCTGCATTTTTCAAAATAATGACATTCTCTTTCTTTACAGTTTCCAATTCAGATGTAAACGAATAAGATTTAATCCAGATGAGAAAAGTTGAATTCATATGAATTTTTCGTCGGAAATGTTGAATTTATATGAATTTTTCGTCGGAAAAGTTGAATTCATGTGAATTTTTCGTCGGAAAAGTTGAATTCATATGAATCAGTATTTTTCGTCGGAAAAGTTAAATTCATATGAATCAGTATTTTTCATCGGATACAAAACTTCAATTCTCATTATTGTTGAAAGTGGAAACAGTGATATTTGGATATAAAAATAAATACAGGAAAAATTCCTTAACCTTAAGAGAATCTTAATTTATATCTAGATTCAGAACTAATATTCTTGAAGTAGAAAGTACAATAATTATACAATGTAATGCACTAATTATCGATACTATACTTGATTTAGATGATAATTTTTATATTAGGATATAAAATAGCTTGGCAAAGATTTAATTGAATCAGTATCATCAGTTAAACTCTTTTAGAAAATACTTTAAATAATTTGTACATTTGAAGTATTACTTTAGAACATTTCTTCGAAGTTGGAGTTAGACAATTTTTTGAAAATTGTAATTTAGAAAATAGAGATCAGTGTCTTGTTTTGAATATTTTTCAAAAATTTAGGTAAAAAATCGCAAATAAAAAATTTTTTGGTTTAAAGTATACACGTCCTCTTCATAAATCCCAGAAGTTTCTAAGTTTTCTTCTGATTTCCAACATTGAAAAAGGTTTGAAAAATATTCAAAACTGGTCTAAATTTTACAAATTACAATTTTCACAAAAATTTCCAAGTCCAACTGCGAAAAAATGTTCTAAGTTTTCTCTTGTGTATAAAACAGCACTCTGGTTCGATTAATATTGTACAAAACATACTTTTTCACTATATGTACAAAACAATATTTCTGGCTAATTGTATAAATTGTTCCTGGGAGAATGTCCTACCCTTAAAAAATAGATCAACCTAATCCATAATCCAAAATAAATTTAGTAGCATCGCTCAAGATTCTATTAGGTCACGACCATCCCCTGAAGTTTAATTGAAGCCACGAGAATGACAAGTCGTTAAAGGCCACTAAGTTATCACTTTTCAATTATTATTTACGGTCCATTCTCAAATCCTTTTTAACGGCTTGTCACTTTACACATCCGCAATAAAACTTAAGGCCTTACAATTCCATTTTCAGTTGTTGCTTAAAATACAGAGAGGTATTATTTATTATTATTATTATTTATTACTCTATATTCAAGGTATTGTAAATGTAGAATCTACATTAAAAACAAGTGTATTTTAAAAATGCTCTTGTTTTTAATGTAGAATGTAGATGTAGTTTAGTGTAGAATGTAGATGTAGTTTAATGTAGATTCTACATTTGCAATACCATGAATTTGCAATATTTTAAAAATACACTTGTTTTTAATTCTACATTTGCAATACCTTGAATGTCGAGTAAAAATACTATTTTTACCAAGAATATGTGAAAGATAAAATATGTGTAAGATCAACTGAATACCAAAGGACCATCTACGAAATGTTACACTGAAGATATTCCAATTTGTGAAAACTCTACAATCAAGATTAACATTATCACTGCAAATATTTTCCCCAAAGAATAAAAAAAGCTTGAAAACTTGTAAGATCAGCTGAATACCAAAAGACCATCCAATGAATGATGCTATAATGTAAATTGAAGATATTCCAATTCATGAAAATTGTACAACAAAAATTATGTTCATATTATTTTTCCCAAGGATGAAAGAAACTTGAAACCGTGTTAGATGAATTCAATACTAAAAAACCATCGAATGGCCATTGGTGGTAGATCGTAAATTGAAGACATTCTTCTTTATGAAAATTGCACAATGAAGATTAAAAATTGTACAATGAAGATTAACAATTATACAATGAAGAGTTAACAATCGTACAGTGAAGATTAAGGATGAAACAAATTTGAAAACATGTGAGGTTCGTTGCATATCAAGGGACCAACCATTGGATACCATTGGGACTTTGAGAAGTGGTAGTGCAACCGGTGGGGGGTCAAAGGTCGAAGGAGAGTGGTAAGAGGATTCAACTTTCGAATGATTCACGGTAAGTCAAGTATTGTTATTGTTGCGTACTTACCGGCAAGTAGACAGAGGGATCCTAAGAGAAATATCAACTTCGGCGACATCATCGTCGTCGGCGGGACAGTTTGCGTCTGGACAAGCCGCGCCCTCTCGCCCCTCTATATGTGCACCACCACTCCTTCGCCGATTCCTTGAAGGACTTTCACCTTCCGGATGGTGCTGACATCTATCTCGAGTAATATCTGAAGAACTGTTCTCCAAAAAGTGTTCTCCATACTGAAAAATCATGGGAATTGCTTTGAAAAGGAACCACGAAACTCTAGTGGGAAACTAGAAAGCCTGACTCTTGTTTTTACTGCTGCTGAGTACCAATTCTTCTTCACTTGACTCTTTTTTTCTGAGAGAGTTCCATCAGGTTTAGGTTTCTTTGCTTTCCAGATTGTTAAAGTAGTTTCTGGTTCTTTCGTTTGGAATGATTAATATATGTTTAGGAAGATTTATGAAAGAGATTGATGGATTAGAAAAGGTACTTCTAAATTAGAAAAGATGTTGATGGAAGTGGATCAGAAAGTAGTTTATGGTTTTAGTCTAGATGAAGAGATCTTGAGAAAATTGAGGTTTTGATGATACTGGAGTTGAGAGGATTTATCTAAGTCTGAGGATTTTTCATAGTTAAATTTTCATAGAAAGTTCCGTATAGAAAGTAATAAGAATTTCAATGAAAGGAAAGTGAAAACGTTTGATAACGTTTCCATGTAGAATATGCTTTTTTGATAACTTTTCTTTCATTGCATTTTATTCGCTTCCTTTGCTTGTCTATTTAGCTTAGTACTAGAACTGAAATAAAATTCAGTGAGTTCAAAACTATAACTGAAAGTTATATTGTTCTGAAATTTATAGTGAAATTTATAGTCTGCTGAAATTTATAGTGAAATTTATAGTCTGCTAAAATTTATAGTGAAATTTATAGTCTGCTAAAATTTATAGTGAAATTTAAAGTCTGCTGAAATTTCACAATTGAATTTATGTCACAAATTGAATTTATGTCATCTTTCTTTTTGTGAGAGAGCACCTTGTCCACTGATCTAAGGTAAAATTAAATTTAATTCTGCAGATGGAAGCTTATTGCAAAAGCTTCATGTTGTACATATTATTTTACCTGACAGGAATGAAGAAAGTTATATAAAAATAACCATCTACTGAATTTTATATCTACGGGCATAAAAAGCATATTAGAAGCTATAAAATTAACTAAATTAAATTCCCTGTTGAATTATTTACATGGAATATTTTCACGAGCATAAGCTAGACAATAAATTTGCTTTAAATCTCAAATTTTTCAGAATTTTTTAATTATTATAAATTAAAATACTGTGTATCGGCTCTTCCGATTCATCACAATATTCATAATTGGTTTTAATCTTTCGAGACCAAATGAAAGGTGAAACAGGCTTCGTCATGCGAAACGCGTGTTCTTCATGATAAATTCTTGCGCAAGACATCATACATCGACTAGTATCGTACGGAGATAATTCGGTTGGTCCGAAGAAAGAAAAAAAAAAGAAAAGAACATAACTTACTGACACGAAAGCGAGAGTCTGAACTTACAAGAAGAAAATATCGGTAAAGGAGGTATAAAAATAAGTGAAACTGACGCCATTATAAATATAAACATAAACATAAACACGCATATAAATATTACGCCTAATTTTCTTTGTTGGCAAATATCTAACAACGCACATAAAAATATACTACAACACAAATGTGAATATATGAACACAAAGTAGAAAAGTTTACTATATGACAAAATTTTCTATTTTTAGCTGAATAATGAATCATAATTAAAGATACACCAAAAATTTGATAATTTTACCCCCAAAAAATATGTTTCTTTTGTAAATAAGTTTTACGATAGTATGTAAATGTAATAAAATGTTTTCCCCAACTTTTTTTTTCTTCTGAAAGTAATTAATGAGCAGTTGAAAAAAATATCTAACGAAGTAGAATGCGTGCATGAAGTATATGTAAAATACATTTTTACAAATTACAAGAATGATAAAAGACCATCGGTCAAAGGTCGACGTAATTCCTCATTGACTTTATGGCCAACTTGGGTGAAAAGGACATAAACATTGGTTATCTTTGAGTTTCGTGAAGATCTAATGGCATTTTGAATGCGAGTCCTTGGCAAGATGCACGTGGAATGCCAATGGGGGCACACGTTCACCCGAGTAAACCGTGCCCAGAAACCAGTTTTCGTATTTCAACCTATGTACAACAACCCCATACGACCTATCGTATTAAAACAAAAAAATAAAAATATCTAAAGACCAAAACTAATGATCTTCGATTCTGAGTATTATTGATTTGATTATATTCATCCCAATAAAAAAGAATACTTAAAATTATTACACTTTAAAATACTTTGGATTAAATTCAGCAAAATTTTTCTGGATTTAAGAAAAATATTTCGATCTTAAGTAAAATTTGTCTGAATGTAAGTATTCTTTTTTACGGTGAACGTTCTCCAGATTGATCCCTTTCCATCAGTGTGATACTTGACATTCTAATCGATTAGAATATCAGGTCATATTACGTTTTGCTTACGTTTTTAAACCACTTTTGCATTCTTGAAAATTAAACAACCAGAAAAATTTGCTTCGATTTAATGATTTTTTCAACCCTTGAGTCACTGAAAAAGTAAAAGTGAAAATCTTCATTCTTCACTAAACATCCGGAAAAATTATTTCGATTTCATGAATTTTTCAACCCTTGAGTCACTGAAAAAGTAAAAGTGAAAATTAAATTTATTTATTTAATTTATTTAACAACAGCATATTATACATGATATAATCCATAAGTATGTACAGCTGCGATGAAAATCATATTTAACAATTAATCTTGATGACTCACGAAATTTTATTTATTAGAACTCTCTAAATCTGAATTAGTAATTGTAAATTGAATTAGTAATAAAATTTATTGTAAAAATACGTAAAGAATTAAGTAAAATTAAAATTTAACAAAAATATTTTTAAAAATTCAAAAAATGTTTTGATGAATCTAAACAAACTTTTATTTGCCACAGAAAAACATTTTTCTAGAATTGAGTCACTGAAAAATTATTAAAATTTGATCAATTCAGAATTAGAGAGTATGTAAAAAGTACTTTATATAACATCAGTATTTTGAAGAAGTTTCCATGTAAAATTTTTTAAATTTAAATGAATTTCGTTTACGTTAATGACCTCATTTGCAGCTCGTCATAGCAATTTTATTCAAGGTTGTCGTGATTATTAGGAGGATGTTTACAGCAAGTTATAGCAGCTATTGCGATTCACCCGCTGCGCACGTCTGCTGTAATGCAAAGTAGGAAAGTATGTATGGGAGTAATGACACCTCTGCATTTTTTACCCACGCTCTGATGGCTGTATAGTGTATAAGTAAGATATAACATTCATTAAAACCACTTTCATTTGCACTTTCATTCGCGTTTTAACATAACGTTTTAATCAATATTAAGTCACACTGCTTCTAGGAATCAAGATTCTACTTTTTCACTTGAAAATTATGTCTTTTCTTATATACCCACATACTCAACTGAAAATGTTAATGGTTGCAAGCATTTGCATTTTTCGAAAGACTGCAAGCCATTTTGCAAGTGAATGTTAATAAATTTCCCTTTTTGATATAAAAACTGGAAAATATGACTGTAAAAATAAAATAAACAAATGGGGTAAATGTGATGGTAATATATTTATTGAATTATATAATTTAAATGTTTTTTTAATGAAATTGATTTTGGAGGATTAAAATGATGATTTGTTTTGAATAATTTGTTTAGAGAATGATAAATTGATAGTTTCTTGGATAGTTAATCGAGTATAATGTTGGACCAAGCCTTGAAATAGGAAGCAGTTGATAAATCATTGCGAAAGACATTTGCGGTAAGGTAAAGTGTTGAAAGGAGTGAACAGGTTAGCACCTCTGGTGTCTAGAAGATCGCGGGTGTCTTCGTGCAATAAATGTTAGTTGCCAACCAACCAGCTTTTAAAATACTTCGCCTTTCAGACGCCGTCCTCCGCTAGCACACTGACCTACACTCTCTTATTTTCTTCTTTCTGTCCTTTTTCTTACTTTCTTATTTTCTTCTTTCTGTCCTTTTTCTTACTTTATTTTCTTCTTTCTACCCTTTTTCTTACTTTATTTTCTTCTTTCTACCCTTTTTCTTACGTTCTTATTTTCTTCTTTCTACCCTTTCTCTTATTTTCTTACTTTCATCTTCACGTCATTCTCTTCTTTTTCTCCTTATCCTTTCTTCACAGGATTCTCTTTCTTCCTTAGGGGTGTTTACAAGGGAAGGCTTTTTCGTTTAATTTAATATAATTAAAAGACAGGAATACAAAAATGGATGTTTGTATGTAAAAAAATGCCAGTTTGGATGAAACTAAAGTTTGCAATGTTTATGTGAAACGAAAATAAAACATTTTTTTCTCTTACTTAAAATTTAAAGCATGGATAACGTAGAATTCAATGAGGAATAATACCTAAAAATTTCATCCCTCTAGTTGGCGGGAAACGCAATCATTTTCAACCCTTAAATCTAAAAAATCTCCATAAAAAATTGTAAAAATTCTAAGATCTGTGCTAAGCTTCTTACTCAAAATTTAATGCATGCATTTTGTAGCATTTGATGGCAGTTAGCACTAGAAAAAGTTTCATCCCCTTGCTGCCGGGGAAAACAGTCATTTTCAAGCCTTAAGTCTAAAAAAATTTAATCTCTAAAAACCTAGGAACTAAAGAAAGTTTTTTACACAAAATTTAAAGCAAGCATTTTGTAGCATTTGATGGCAGCACTAGAAAAAGTTTCATCCCCTTGCTGCCGGGGAAAACAGTCATTTTCAATCCTTAAGCCTAAAAAATTTAATCCCTAAAAACTTAGGAACTAAAGTAAGTTTTTTGCTTAAAATTTAAAACATGCATTCTGTAGCATTTGATGACAAATGATCTCAGAAAAAGTTTCATCCCCCTAGTCGCCGGGGAACGCAGTCATTTTCGACCCATAAATCTCACAAGAAAATCTATGTACTAAGCTTCTTACTTAAAATTAAAAGCATGCATTTTGTAGCATTTAACCCCTAACATTAAAAAACGTTATTATTTAAAAATTGTATATCAGTTTATAATTTACTTTTGAATAATATAAATTTTTGGAAAATGTTGCAAGAATTTCTCTCAGAGGTATAATTAATTTATCTTACATGGTATAAGCTTTAGAAAATATTTAAAAACCCTGAACTTAACTTTATTATCTCTAAGGTTGATTTTTTAATATTCAAGTGCTCTCTAAATCTGAATTAGTCAAAAATTACTAATGAAATAAGGAAAAGTTGTCCATCAATTGAATTAACAAGCACTTACTAATTAATAATAGCATTTACATACTAATAATTATTAGAAAACTACTAATTATTAGTTAAATTCTACTAATTATCATTAGTAGAAATAATAATCAGTGGAATATTATAAACGATTATTAGTAGAAATGCTTACTAATTCAATTGGTGGAAGAATTGAATTACCAATTGAATTAGTAAACATTTCCACTAATAATTGAATCAGTAAGCATTTCTACTAATAATTAGTAGAATTTGACTAAAAATTAGTAGTTCTTTACTAATTATTAACAGAAATGCCTAATAATTCAATTGGTGGACGATTTCTCGTTATTCCATTAGTAGTTTTTGACTAATTCAGATTTAGAGAGTGAATTTCACCTATACTAATTTAATTATAATAAAAATATAAATCTCAAGTTTTCAGAAACTACTCGCATCTTATTATATATCATTAAGAAAGGTTCTTTTTCAACTGACATGATTCTCATATTGATCGGTTGCATCTCATTACGGTTTGTTTACCGTTACTTTGCAAAAAATGTACAATTGTTGGTTTTAATTTAACTTGTGACTTTTAATAATTTTAAAGTGTAACTTTTAGTAGATTAAAAACAGAGATTGCTGTTTTCATATATACCGTTTTCAGAAATTTTATTAACGTTGCTTAAAAACATTTTCATGAACTGAAAAAAATGTCTCTAAAGATAGTGTCAATTTGTTTGTATTTTTTGGATGCAATTTCTTTTCAATTACTTCCTATGAAACTCAATGAATAATAAATATTCATTTTGAATTTTACTGCAATTAAAAAAAATCTCTTTTTAATGGCAACTAATACGAAAGTGCATGGTTATAGAAAGGTAGCCAGTAATTGTTAAAATAGAAATATATTTCAGTTGCTTTTGAAACAGGGTCACTTTCTCAAAACAAAGAATCATTTATCTCCTGGTGTCGAAGAGTCGAGTAGATATTAATGGATCATCGGAGTTATAGATCATATCTGTCGCTTCTTTAAGCTTTAAATGAGCTTTATACCATACATTTCACCCTTGACACCTTAACCTCTACATGAATTAAATACAACAACCTTGAGGACCCAAGATATAAATATAGAACTATCATTGATTTTTCGGTTAGTCCTGCAATGAAGTTTTATCTTCGTCTTGTTTATATTAACCAGGAACTCGCATAAATCATTCGTAAATTACTTTCTGCACACATAATATGCATGCTAAAATTTTCAATACTGATGCTCTCATTTCATGCATATCTTCAATCTACACGTCTACTCGAGATTAGACTTTATTTTTATTTTTGGTTTACACAAAAAATTATTGATCTTCGTCGCAACTTTAAAAATTGATTTGACACTCCTCACGTTTTTTATACCCTTATTTCCAATTTCTTTTACAAAATACCAAATATTTTAATATCTAATATTAGAAACAGAAAAAACGAAAGATAAAGTTTTTCTCGATTCCGCGGTAAAAATTACCTGCAACAAAAATTAACTTCACGGGATAAATTTTACCCAAATTTTGGTTAAATTTTCTTTTGTTTTTCCATGACAACACATGTATTTTGAAAGTCGTGAAGTTGTCTGAATAAAAATTTATCCCTGTAAAAAATTACCTGCAACAAATTTTATCCTTAGTTTTCTCTATGACCCTTTTCTAATGAAAAAATATATTAATAAATCCTCTGTTTACAATTCAATTACCGAACTTGTAAAGTAGATTCGATAATAAAATTGACTTTTGTGACAACAGAGAGACTTAAATTTTAATTACCATCCGTTTTTACAGGTCATTACTCTATAAAAAGTGGTTTAGTGTGCCAATGTACTCATTCACATGATAAGGTGAACAGTGTACGTAATTATTATTTATTGGTATGTAATTATTATTTATATACACAAGATTGAATGTATAGAAAACCTGTTTGTCTTTGATGACAACAAAAGAATCGAAAATGATAAGAGGTGGGTTGGAAAAAAAAGTAGGGGTATTCAAATGAAGCAGACTGAATTTCAGAAACGCGACTGGAATAGATGTTGAAGCAGAGTAGATTATAAATAAGGAGTAAATAACGAAAGCCGGCCCCTTGGCTGAGAACCAGAAGGTGGACAATGACCTGGGCACGGTCAAGGTGAAAACTACTTCGTCCAAGTGTCGCGTCGGTCATATGAAACGAAGCCTCTTATCTACGTGGTTGGAATCTTCTAATGAATTAGCTTCGTTAATGCGCATGGTGCATTAAACGACAGAAACGTTTAACGGTGCTTTTCGACTCAAGTGGAAAAAAAAGATTGACTGAATTCATAAACTCAGATGCACTTTAAAGAAATTTCAATTAACATAAAAATATCAATCACCAAATCCCAGGCCTGTCAGCAAGTCACTTTTTTCACTTTTGGTCACTTTTTTTTAGAAGAGGTCATTTTTAATCCCTTTTCCTGAATTTGGTCACTTTTTCCAGTTTCTAAAAAATTTTAGTCATTTTTCTCACCTTTTTCGTTGAAAAAAGAAATATTTTTTTAAAATTTTGTTCTCCAATGCAACTTATTGTCATGTTGAAATGTGACTTTGTTTATTGTCACATTCTGAATGTTTATAATTCGAAAATCCTCCAAAATCTACAAGATTCCCAAAATTTCCTTAAATTCTGTAAAATCTTTGAAACTTATTTGAAACATTTTTTCGAATCTGTTAGAATTCTCCAGAATTTCAGACTGATCCATATACGCAGCCCGACTTGACAATCGCACATTGGATGAGACTAGTCATTTCTCGTAGATTTTGGGTCGCTGAATTCGAATCCGACCTCCGAATTGCTCTATCACATCAGGTTTTTTAAATATCCTAACCTAAAAGTGCGAAAACCGCGGTTTTTGCCTATTTTCGAGGTTACGTAGCATCGCGACATTTTTTTTCTCGAAAAAATATACACAGCTTTTTAAAGTATAAATCTTGCTCTTTCAAATGCCGTTGAGTTTGCTCGAATATCTTTTTTCTTCACCGAGAATTTTGATTTTAAAATTTTCAAACTATATGAATTTTCCAAAGGCTATAGGCAAGGGTACAATAGTAAATTTGTCTCAACGCGTTTGGCCAAAGAGTTTTATATCATTCGAAAGGTTATCAAAAGAGAAAATTTTTAAGCCATATAACACTAACTTCCATTGTCGCAATTGCGACATAACCTTAAAAACGTGTTTTTCATTAAATAAATTTTTTTCTCAGCCTCTAATCAACAAAATGAGCCGAAAGAGTGACCGCAAAGTTAGCCTATTCTTTGGATCTCCCTAGCAACCTGGGGAAAAAATATAAAAATATGTTACAGGTATCAAATTACTTGTCATTGAAAACAAAAGTAAGAATCGCTTTTCGTTTTTTGAAAATTTCAAAAAATTACCCTTATTTAGCGGTTGAAAAGACCCCAAAAATATTAAAAAATAGAAAATACCACTAATTATAAAATCATTTTTCATCATATTTTTTCTATAAAATAAACCTTACAAAAGTAAAATCACATATTTATCACCCCTATTATTCACAAGTTTTCAAATTAGACCTAGAGGTGGTTTCAAAAAGAATTTTCAGATAAATGTCAAAAATGACAATTTTCAAAGTATCAAAGTTCCCAAAAAACTTTTAATTTCATTTCTGACTATTGGAATCATATCCGAAAACTCTTCTAAGGTACCTCTATTATCCTTAAGTTTTGAAATTAAACCTAGGGGTGGTTTCAAAAAGAATTTCCAAATAATTTCAAAAATGACAATTTTCAAAGTATCAAAGTCCCCAAAAAATTTTTAATTGAATTTATGATTATTCAGATCTCATCCAGCAACCCTCCTGAGAACCTGAGAACAACCCTTTATTGTCCTCAAGTTTTCAAAATGGACCTAGGGGTGGTTTCAAAAAGAATTTCCAGATAAATGTCAACAATGACATTTATCTGGAGACTTTGACACATTGAAAATTGTCATTTTTGACATCTGTCTAGAAATTCTTTTTGAAACCACCCCTGGATTTAATTTAAAAACTTGAGGATAATAGGGGTGCACTAAGAGGGTTGCCGGATGTGATCTCAATAGTCAGAAATGCAATTAAAAATTTTTTGGGGACATTGATACTTTGAAAATTGTCATTTTTGACATTTATCTAGAAATTCTTTTTAAAACCACCCCTGGGTTTAATTTAAAAACTTGAGGATAATAGGGGTGCTCCAAGAGGATTGCCGGATGTGATCCCAATAGTCAGAAATGAAATTAAAATTTTTTTGGGGACTTTGATACTTTGAAAATTGTCATTTTTGAAATTTATCTGGAAATTCTTTCTGAAACCACCCCTAGGTTTAATTTCAAAACTTGAGGATAACACAGGTACCTTAGAAGAGTTGCCGGATGTGATTCCAATAGTCAGAAATGAAATTAAAAGTTTTTTGGGAACTTTGATACTTTGAAAATTATCATTTTTTACATTTATCTGAAAATTCTTTTTGAAACCACCTCTAGGTCTAATTTGAAAACTTGTGAATAATAGGGGTGATAAATATGTGATTTTACTTTTGTAAGATTTATTTTATAGAAAAAATACAATGAAAAATGATTTCATAATTAGTGGTATTTTCTATTTCTTAATGTTTCTGGGGTCTTCTCAACCCCTAAATAGGGGTAATTTTTTGAAATTTTCCAAAAACGAAAAACGATACTCACTTTGGTTTTCAATGACAAGTAATTTGATACCTGTAACATATTTTTATATTTTTTCCCCAGGTTGATAGGGAGGTCCGAAGAATAGGCTAACTTTGGGGTCACTCTTTCGGCTCATTTTGTTGATTAGAGACTGAGAAAAAAATTCATTTAGTGAAAAACTCATTTTTAAGGTTATGTCGCAATTGCGACAATGGAAGTTAGTGTTATATGGCTTAAAAATTTTCTCTTTTGATATTTTTTCGAATGATATAAAACTCTGGCCAAACGCGTTGAGACAATTTTACTATTGTACCCTTGCTTATAGCCTTTGAAAAATTCATATAGTTTGTAAATTTCAAAATCAAAATTCTCAGTGAAGAAAAAAGATATTCGAGTAAACTTAACGGCATTTGAAAGAGCAAGACTTATGCTTTGAAATGCTGTGTATATTTTTTCGAAAAAAATGTCGCGATGCTACGTAACCTCGAAAATAGGCAAAAACGGCGTTTTTCGCACTTTTAGGTTAGGATACTTAAAAAAACTTGATGTGATAGAGCAATTCTGAGGTCGGATTCGAATTCAGCGACCCAAAATCTACGAGAAATGACTAGTCTTATCCAATGTGCAATTGTCAAGTCTGAAATCTCTAAAAATTCTTGAAAATATTCGAGACTGTTCCAGAATCTTCTGTGATCTTCCAGATTCTTCGGGATTCTTCCATAATCCTTTACAGTTTTTTGGATTCTGCTATAATTCTTATATAAGCCTTAAAGATTATTCTAAAATTCTTTAATATTTTGCAAAATTTGCTACAGTGTTCCACAATCTTCTAGGATCCTCAAGAATATTTTGAATTTTAGAATTTCCAAAATTTCGTAGAATCTTTAAGAGTAGTTAAAAGTAATCTTTAAAGTAGAATCTTTAAAATCTTTAAAAAATCTTTAAAATCTAAAATTTTCAGAAGGCTCCCATAATCTTCAAGAATTCTTCTAAACTGTTTTCAGAATCTTTCTAGAAGTCTATAGTCTTTTTGAAAGTCTAGAAAAAAAATCTGGAAGAGATTAGAAGATTTTAGAAGGTGATGGCAGAATTAAAAAGATTTTTTAGGAATCTAAAAGATTCTGAAACAAGGTAGAATATTTTTGAAAATTATAATAATTTTTGGGTGAATTTGAAATTTTAGAAGATTTTAGAAGACTGAAAAATTCTGGAGATCTCTGTGAGAGTTTCTGGATATCTCCGTAAGAGTTTTAAAAGTGCAGCATTTTTTAGATTCTAGACACGAATCGTAAGATTTTTGAGGATTTTTTATAAGATTCTGGAGAACTGCAGTAGACTTACTTCGGAAATTTTATCTGTTGAAGATTTAAAAATTCGTCAATTTCATAATTGATAGGTAATTCGGAAATCTAATCAAAAATTTTCTTATCACTTTTTGGTCACTTTTTTGAAAAAATGGCCACTTTTCCACTTTTTTCAAACACGAACGTCGCTGGTAGGCCTGAAATCCAAATAAAGTACTTTTTGGATCGTTTGAATGGGAATTTGAACATAATTTAACAAAAAAAGTAGGAAGTTCACTTCGAAAGTTGTAGCCAGAAGGATAATGATCTAGAACAAATTATAATTGACGGAGAAAATGGTAAGAACAACTTTTAAAGTAACAAAATACTCTTATTCTAAATTCATTTGTGACGTCTTACTCAAAGAAAAATAAAACATAATTATTTCGTTGATAAAAAGCAAAAGTATAAAGGGAGATAAAATTTTTATTATTTAGTTAAAAGTTATTAAAA
Source organism: Euceroptres primus (assembly GCA_037177015.1). Classification (NCBI taxonomy): domain Eukaryota; kingdom Metazoa; phylum Arthropoda; class Insecta; order Hymenoptera; family Figitidae; genus Euceroptres; species Euceroptres primus. The sequence goes on along the minus strand of JBAGKK010000336.1, from coordinate 50,100 downwards.
ATTTATAACGAATGACTCTTTCCGAGTTGCAGGATCAAGTACAATTTTTAATTCGCTCGTATAAATACATTTCTCGACTTATATGAAGAGGAGAGTGTCTTCTTCCTTTCACTTAGAAATTTTTCAACACTTTCACTTTTATTGGAATAATAACTACCAAATTCGTGAAAAGTACCGAGACTGCGAAAGTGAAAAGGGAAGTCAAAATACCAAATGGTGAAAAAAGTGAATTAAAATGTCAAAGAAGAGAATGTCTTAAATAGGAATATAATCATGATATACAGGCATAATTATCGGCCTGAGTTTTTTTTTTAATTCATGACCGTCGCCCCTGGCAAAATATCAACGCATTTGACCTTTTCATCAATAAGATTCATTGTAAGGTGATATCTTTTGATTACTTACAAAACAGGTGTATAGAGTTATATATATATATATATATATATATATATATATGTATATTATACATATTGATATATAACTATATGTGAAAGTGTTACTGCAATTTTTATACCTTCCAAGAATCCGATGCTAAAAATAGATGATACTATAATGATAAATTAGTAGAATTGTGATAAAACGTTTCCAATTTTGTTTTTCTCAAATTTTTTTTCCTTAAATGTTGATATCAAGATTACTATTAGCCAACTTTTTATGAACTATATACGTGACTTTTAATAAGAACTTTCTCTATAGTAACTGATTTCAGGAAAAGGAAACTTTTTCAAGTTTCTGAGGAAACTTTTGGTATTTTCTTGTTAAAACTCTTCAAAGAACGTGCAAGGAAACTGTTAGTAACTTCCAGATGTATCTGGATAGAATTCTAAATCTATATGTTAGTCGTAAAAAAATGCTAGAAAAGCAAGCAGTTCACCTTGCTGAATTCCTTGATCTTCCGGTGTCATTTCTGTCATAAAGAAAAAAATGCTTGCGTTTTTTTCCATAGGCCAAATGTCACCTTTCAAATTAATTTTTAGTTTTAGAATTAGTTTTAAAATTAGTTTTATTTCAGATTTTAGAATTCCACGTTTAAACAATAAAAAAAGTTTTACGTTCTTTTGGTGCAGATACATTAATTTATACGTTTTATTTATGAGATCTTTTCCTTTTTAGACGCCCGCCCCTTCAATTGTCATTGTGTAAAGATTTATTTGCAATTGTCAACCTCATTTTGCAATTGAATTAATTATATGATTCATTGTAATTATCGATTCATAATTACATTTTTGGTACCATTTTCTTTGATTTCTGTTTCTTCTAGAGAATATTATGAAAGACAGATCGACACTAGAGATAATTTATTATTCTTTACCATATTTAATGAAAGAAATGTTATAAGCTTTCTGAATATAAAGAATGAGATTACAAAATACATGTCTTAGAAAATTTAAATTGTCCTTTACTATCCAGCAGATAATAAATCATTTCTTCTAGTTGTTTTTTCACCTTTACTGAAATTGAGAGTCACTGGCTTCTCATTTTAATTACACGCACAATTTCTGTAACCAGTTTCCAGGAAAATCGTTACAAAATACGAAATTAAACATTGGGGTCAAACATTTTTCGTTAATTTGTTTGTTACTCAAAGAAATTTTATCACTTGTAGTAAATATCTCATGTACGAATTATAAATGATTCTTTTCAATTACTCGAAAAGTGCTTGTTTATGAATATTACGTGCTATACATTTATATTACGGACATAACGACCTATTTCGTGTAACATAAAACTTCTGGATTTTGAATCATAAAAAAGCTTTAACTGTAGATGGTTGTAATTTATGTTTTTTGTGATAGTATATGCAATAGGATTCATTTTCTGCACTTTATCACTTTTCATATATAATCAAAGTGATAAAGTGCAGAATTTTATTCATGGGAGACAAACCTTTTGGATTGATTTCAAAGTTGAATATTTATTAATAGTTTGAGGAGAAGTTAAGTTTTTTACTTATTTATTTTACTTATTTATTTTAACTTTTTAGATTATTTTTTAAAAGTAAGAAATCATTGACATCTCGGAGTGAGTATGAAAAATTAAGTTATTCCATCATCTTTCGCTATGATCTCGTCATAACTTTATTACTGCAAGTTACGTGCATAGAATTGGAGACACGCAAACGCATTTCTTCGTTGACTTTATAGTATGCAAAAGGTGTCACGCTTTCGCGGAATCGCACTTCGTGAAGACGATAATTAGTGCTCGAAGCGAAATGGTAGAAATTGCGGTGAAATTATTAGTTGCCGTAATATGTATCTTGCAAATAGAGTACAAAAAAGGAAGTTGAAACGGAATGTATAAATTTTAAATTTAGATGAACCTGATAACGCCCCTTTCATAAGAAAGGCATCTTATAGCCAGATCGAAGTTAAAACGAAATGAAAAGTTAATTAGAATTTGTTATCTTGTAAAATTAAATTATATACCTACAAATTTTTCTTTGTACGATTTAAGAATTTAGAATAATTGTTTAATGTTTATTTAATTCAGTATAGAAGTATGTATATATGCAAATAGGGTGGACCAAAAATAAAAAATTTATACTGTTTGGATCATAGTAAAAATATTTTTTACATGCAAAAATAGGTTACCATAATTTTTAATAGATTTTTAAGACATGTCTTCCGCTAGCTCTTAGCTGAAGTGGATTAAAGTTAAAAAGTTCGAAAACAGTGATTTTTTTCAATATTTCTCGATGTTGTATTGACATTTTTCTTTTGATTATCTTCTCCTGGTAAAAATTCATTCATTTTGTGTGTTGTATAATAATAGATTTTTCGTCATTTCGGCATTTTCATTTGACTTTTTCTCGATGTCATGACGAAAAGCACTGTATTTGCCATGTCCAAACGAAAAATTTGGCTCAAGCGATTAAATCCTTCGGCTTCGCCTCGTGATTTAAACTAAACTCTCGCCAAAATTTGCGTTTAAACTTGGCGAACAATGTACTATTCTAGGAGCATTGTTGAAAAAAAAGCTTTAGGAAGTTAATAAAATTCAAAATCATTACTTTGCCAGAAAATTGGTGTTTTGGAGTTAAACAACAGATGTAAAAAGTCACAAAATTGTTTTTCAAATGTTATTTTCTGGCGGTTTTTAAAAATCCAATGATACATAAAATTCTGAAAGGAAATTTAAAAATATTCAAAAATGTATGTTTGAAATATGGAATAATATGAAAAAATCTGTTTGAAATGATAAACCTGAGGAAATAGGCGTTTTGACTAATTTTTTTCCGATTCTCTGACCAATTCCTCCTTAACTCTAAAATACCATTTTTTTAAATAAAATATTGATTTTGATTAATTTTATTAACTTCCAAGAGCTTTTTCCTTCCTTAATACACCTAGAAATTATTGGCTCTATTATTGTACTCAAATGAATCAATTTGTACCAGGAGAAGATAATAATAATCGAAACAGAAAAGTGAATATAACATTGTCATATATTGAAAATATAATGAAAATAATATAATGAAATTCATATAATGAAAATCTACAAAAGATCATGGAAACCTATTTTTGTATGTGTTCTACTACTCGTATCAGGTTTTCTGTTTTTCGTGGAATGCATAAATTCTCCAAATTTCGGTAATCTACTACTAATAATTTTTTGCTAAAAAATTGTATTGAATTTTCTGAAAGCTATCGAAATTCTGCACTAAATAAGCCCATTATGAAGTGATTTCGACAATTCTGTGAGAAAGTATTAGCAAAATAATGGAATTTTCGATTTTTCTAAATTTTGAGTAACTTATAAAATAATGAACATTAATAAATATTTTTGTGCTTTTTTAACCCTAATCTCTCACACCTCTGAAAAATCACACATTTCTCACATGGGGTCTAAAATACCCCACCCAAATTTGAAACGTAGTGACACTGATTTTATGCAAAGTTTCGACTTGAAAAAAATTCTTAGATAAAACTTAACATTTCGAAAATGGACTCCGATTTTTTTAACATAAAATTTACTTGAGGATGTGGGAAAAATTCTGAAAGTAAAGAATTTTTTCAAAAAATTTTTTTCACAAAAAATTCATAACTTTTATAATTTGGAATTTTTGTTCCTGAAAGTTTTTTTAACGTTTTTTTAAAGTTAAAGTTGGTGTTGGGGTCTTTCAGACCCACAGTGAGTGATAACCACTGTGGGTCTGTAACCCACAGTTAGAGATAAATCTTCAAGGAATTTCCTAAATATATGAGAAGAACGGTCAATTTTTTTCCTCAGATTCTGCCAAAGGCTGAACTTGGTTCAAAAAATTTATAATATTTAAATTAAAGCATTTTCTTCAAAAATTAAATTAAAAAAGTTAAGTTAATATTCACTTCTTTTTAAAAAACTAGGAAAATTCTGGATAAATATGTCTTTACTATTTTTCCTGGTTAAAGTAACCAAAATTCTGAGTAACGTAACCAGAATTCTGATTAACGTCACCAGAATTCTGATTAAAGTAACCAGAAATTCGAGTTAAAATCATCAGAATTCTGGTTACTTTAACCAGAAAAAATAGTAAGGGCATATTTAACCAGAATTCTGGTTAACTTAACCGGACATTTTTTGAGTGTTACTATTTATTTCCCCGATATTAATTAAAATATAATATGTACTGATTTAAAAAATTTTTTTTATAAATAATTTTACACATTTGAAATTTTATAGTTTTTTTGTTCTGGCCTCTTTTTTCCGACCTTTGCCAGAAACTAGGGAAAAAATTCGACAGTTCTCGCACATTCACGAAATTCCTTGAAGATTTATCCTTTAAATGAGGCCAAGAAAAATTATAAATCTTAATTGTTTCTTAAGTTATTAAAAATTTTACAAAAAAATCGAGAATTCCACTATTTTCACAATATTTTCTTTACAGAATTGTTAAAATCGCTTCATCATGGGCTTATTTGGTGCAGAATTTCGATAGATTCCATGCTATATTGCGGAAAAACATTTATCTAGTAGAATATCGAAATTAAGAGAATTTATGCATTTCACGAAGGATGCACGAAAAACACAAAAAAAACAAGTGGCCTGTTACTTACGAGAAGTAGCGTAGAAAAAGATTTTACGAAATTATAAATCATATTGAATAGTACGAATAAGAATGGTCTTTTTATGTGGGATTTGAGGTCACATATATTGAAATTAAAGTGATTTTTCAATTTTTCCTGAAAATACACTTGAGCTAAACTGAGGCAATCTGAGAAATCTGCTGAAGTGTGCTTGATTCTAAAAGCACAATCTACGTCATCGTGGTAAGAGTTATATCATTGCAAATTCAGCGTTAAAAAATCGATTGAACCGCGTAGGTGCCTCGACAAAGACAAATTCCAACATGGGAAAATTATGGCATACGCTTTATGACGCATGGCGCTTTTCTATTCTTAGACACTTCAGACACGTCGATGCACTTTTACGATAAGGTCATTTCATGAGTCGATAGATGCAGGTGAACCAAGAGAGACAAGGGTTGAACAAGTTTTTAATTAAATGCAGGAAGCGTGCTTTGTTTCCGTAGCTGCGTTCGCTTTTTCAAGAGAAAGCTGAATTTAGTCAAGATAAACACTCAGCTTCTACAGTTATTGTCTCAAGGAAAAGAGGTTTAATCTGAGAATGAATGAACATTATTTATCTTTAGAATTTCTCATTGGAAACCTATATATATTAAAGGTGAACTGCTTTCTGTAAAATGGCACTTACATTTAGAATATTTTAGATTAAGAAATGAATTTAATCTCATTTAAAAGTTCATTTTAATTTACACTTCACACCTCAGGTAAAATTTTGCGACATCCATAGAAAAACAGACTTTAATCTTTCTCTTTGCTCTTTCTTTACAAAACTCTGGTTGCGCCATGGCAACAGACAGGAGATTGGATTATGAATTATAAAGTCTGTCATTCTTATGAAACGATATTATCCAGGTAATGAAGCTCTTCGTCAGTTTGCGTAATTAAAGCTGTTATAGACCCTCTCTGAAATTGAATTCATTCTGGCATAAGGAGTCTGGTAAAAAAATGCATTAATTTTAAGTTCACGCAAAGAAAACCTCAAACTGATGTTAAAATGTATTTCTTTACTACACTGATAGAAAAGCCATCTTGATTTAAGAGCAATATTCTCGATCCAAGAGAGTTTTTCTGAAAAAAACTAGTTGTC
>JBAGKK010000334.1:329021-350983 GCA_037177015.1 Euceroptres primus | reverse complement strand
TTTTTATACAGGAATAACGCCACGATTTGTAGAACCAGCTCAATATTCAAAAATTTGATTCCATTGGTCATTATTATGTTGAAAATAATTATTTTTTCTGAAAATTCAATTATTCTAGATGAAGATTCATCATTTTAGTTGTAAATTTATCTTTTTGGATTAAAACTCAACTATTCCAGTTAAACATACCATTATTTTAGTTGAAAGTTCATCTCTTTTGTTTATAATTAATTTTTTAACTTAAAATTAATTTTTTTAATTTGAAAATTTATCTTTTTCAATTTAAAATTCATGTATTTTGTTAATAATTCGTCTTTTTTTGGATCGGCAGCTGCAGACAACGACACCTTTCAAGGATCCCATGTTATAAATAAAGTAATATTTTCCCTTTAACCCCAATTATTCCGTTTTAAATTAAATGAATACTTTAAATAAGAATTTTTCAGGAATGTGTACCTTTTCTCTGTGCTCTTTAATAAAATCTGGAAAGTATTCGACTTTATATTATAAGAGCAGTTATAAAATTCGGTAATATTATTCTAACGGCCTATTTTTAATTGAGATGCACCCTAGAATTATATTTTATTACTTTCAATAATAAATAAGATACTTACTGGTGCGATCTGAAATTCATATAAATATGGTAAAACCAAATTTTATTTCTTGTAATTCAGGTCTTATTCAAGTTATTACAAAAATGTATGACATAGCATTTATCAATACAGTAATTAATTATTCTTTAATCAGTTTTGATAATTTTAGTGATTTTATTTAAGTCACATTGTCGGCACATCAGCAACATTTATTAATACATTAATTAATTATTCTTAATTCATTTTTGGTAATTTTAGTGATTCTATTTTAAGTCACATTATCGGGAATAAAAAAAATTTAATTTTGAAACTCGACAGAGACGAGATTAATCATTGTGACCAAAAAAATTATTTCTTTCTCTGAACTCAGAATTCATAACGTCTTTTTCATTAAAATCTAATTTTTTGTATCTGTCACTCCAAAATCTTATTTTAGGGTTAGGAAAATTCTATTTGGGCATTTCCCAATCATTATTTATTATAAATATTAAATCTGAATATTTATATTATTCAAAATCAGCGCGCCAACAGTAACCAATCCGGGAGTACCGGCGCGACGCAAGCGCAGTTCAAAAAGTTCCCAAGATTGGGAGCACTGGGTGGCGCACCTATCGTATGGCGCGAAATTTAAATTATAAAAGAGAGAAACGCCAAATTTTATCTTTTTTTCTACAGTGCTGTAGTACAATCGGTTTAATTTGGCGCTTTATACCTTTTTTATTATAACTTCTTCAGGGGCTCGTTTTTAATCTAGGATATTAGAGCTCTCAAAAAGACAGAATGTAATTGAGATATTGAAAAATACGCCACTGGAACAATGGTTTGTATTTGTATGTAATTCTTGAAACTCTGTATAGAGGGTATAGAGCAGCTTTTGAGGTTAAGGTAGTATTTTGTATAATTATTTATTTGATGCATTTAATAAATCCAAAAGTATACTATTTGCGCTTAAAATTTTTGAAAATTATTCTTATATAATTTATTAATCATTAATACTTGCCCAGAGTGGAGACATTTCTATCGATTTTGACGATAAGCTAATTAATGTAAAATAGTACGATGAACGCACGAAGTAGCAGTGTACGTTTCCTGAAAGTCAATTGTAATGATCTCTTTCTAAAAAAAATGACCGTTTAAAATTAGCCTAATTGTTAGATTGAACAGATTTGTTTTAACATGTTTTGTATGTGTGTTATAGGTGTCCAAGATGATGGATGCTTCAAGGTTTAAAATCTGTAAAACTAATGTTTTTGCATTTGGCAAATATCTATTTAATTAAATTCAATGTTTTAATGAGCAGCTAAAGCGAAAATTTTTCGAATTAAATCTTCAAAATCAAAATTCGCAAATCTACAAAGTGAATTGTAATCATAAAAGGGACTGAATGTAATTCAAAGAATCACATTCATTTACTTTTCATTACAGTTCTTTGCGATACGTTTCTTTGTCGTATTAGTCAAATGTTTAATAATAGGTTATAGATATATATCGTTAGACATAATTTAACATGTTAGATATATATCGGATTATCGCTTTATTAAATTATTAAACTTTATAGAGAGTGTGTTGTTTTATAAAATAATGGTATAGATTTTTGTAAAATTAGAAGTATTTATATTTTAAACGCAATTTATGTAGAAAAATCAACAAAGATTTAAAGAGAAAATTCTAAACTCTATGAAGAAACTCGACCGATCTGGCCTCTTAGCATTCGATAAATTAATATATGGAAAATATATCTCTGAAAAATTATTGACACATTTTCAAAGCCCTTGAAAAATTGTCTTAAAATTTTCCAATCTGTAGATGATATTTTTGGAATACATAGTTCCTTAATTTTATTCCTAAAAATCTGTCAAATCAAGAAGGGAGGAAAATACCGATACGTAAGTTAATGCTTATTGCAAATAAAGTTAATTATAAAGCTAAATATGTCCTCTACAATAACACAACTTTTAAAGAACATTAAACTAATAAAATAAATTCTATTGTTTTAGATGAATGGATTTTCCAGCTAATTACGAAGAAAGTTTTTATATTTCTAATGCTTCTGGTGATAATTTGATTATCATAAAGAATTCCTGGAAGTAGTTCCTGGTGCATTTTCAAAATATTTAATTATTTTGGATCTTCGGAAATGATTTGAAGAATTAAACTCTGTGTCAACAATTTTGAAGCTGGAGATTTGGACCTATTGTGTATGTTGTGAGTACTTTATGGATTATTTTATCAAGAAACTGGATTCATAATTTTACCAATTTTTTATTTAACAAGTGTTTAAATTATACAATGTTTTAAAAGACTCTTAGCATTTATGGGAATGTGAGAGAATGAGTAATAAATTCTTGGAACTTTAATTTGTTACCACGGGACTATTCACAAAATATGTGATACTTTTAGGGGTGAGAGGCGAGCCTATTATAGGAATAATAACAATGTAAAACCGTGATAAAAGAGGCGGAAGGGGGTTAAAATGTCAAAAATATGTGCCACATATTTTGTGAATGGTTCCCAAGAGCGTGAATATTTTTCAGAAGGTATAAGATGAGAAAATATACCTTTCACGTACAAATTAATTGAAGACATGAGAATGACAACTCGTTAAAGACCATTTGAAGTTGGTCCCCCAAGTAATAGTTAAAATAACCTAATTTAGGGTCCAACTTCAAATGGTCTTTACCGAGTTGTCATTCTCATGTCTGCAATTATAAATTGTTAATTTCATAGAGTACCGTGATTACTGTAATTTTATTTAGACATTTTTTAATAACTTTTACGATAGAGAAACGTCAACATCGAAACCATTAGTTAAGTAAATATCAATTTTCTGATATATGTAACAGGATATTTATAATTATATTTTTAGATGAAATTTTTGTATGCTTGATAATAATAATACCAATTATTTTGCCAGGGAAACCAGTTTAAAAAATTAAAAGTCCCCCGCTTGGTTACGTGCTTTTAAAAAAGTCGCACAACTTTAAATTCTAGATTCTGTTTTTCTATAATTGATTTAAAATTTATTTTTAAAAATATTGTTATAAAATGTGTTTCAAACATATTCGCAAAAATATTGTCTAATAACTATTTTTTTAGTTAAAAACTTTTATTGTTTAAATTCATCGAATGTTTATGTTGTTTATCTTACCAGCTGATGTATAAATTATCACATAACCTAAGTTCTGAGTCTTGTTGGTCGTGTTACAATAAAAATGTATTAAAAAAATTCTTTAAAATTGACTCAAATTCCATCTAACATCGAAACTCCAAAACGAGTAATGTGGTTTAAAATAATCAAAAAAGTTCCGAGGCCTTTGCGCAACATTTTATTCTGCAGGCAAGTCTTTGATTTCTTATAAAAATCCATTTTCATGATACAAATAGTTTAAGATACGCATTATTTAAGATAAAAATGACCAATATTTATAATTTTAGTTCCACAAATCATTTCTTGGGAGTGAAAAATTCCCATAAAAATTCAGCAAGTATGACATCTACTTTATTAGAAACAAAATCACACTTGAAAGATATTTTTGATGCTGGAATTAAAGCAGTTTTGCCTCATGCTGTGATTGAAAATAAAGTCAAGATCGCTGAAGATCATTTACAAATTGGAAATGAAAAATTTCCTTTGAAGGAAAATGTTTACTTGGTTGGTTTTGGGAAAGCTGTTATGGGAATGGCGATTGCTCTGGAGGAAATGCTTGGAGATCGTTTGAAGAAAGGAATTGTTAGTATTCCAAAAGGTTCGAAGGATACAATTTGGAAAACTGAAAATTTAATGAACTTTCCAAAATTAAGAGGAGTCATTGAATATCGAGAAGGTGCTTTACACAATCAACCAGACGAGGATTGTTTGGAAAATACACATGATATTTTGGATTTGGTCGAAGGACTTAATGAAAATGATACATTAATTGTTCTCATCTCAGGAGGAGGTTGGTTGATACTATTAAAAATTGAATAATTAAAGAGGATTTTTTTGTGGGTCGGTGGAATGACAGTGTTGATTTACTAGTAATCAGGAATAAAAATTAAAGAGGATATATTGTTCATTTTAAAATTTCAAATGCTTCAAATTTTGAGCAAATTTGATTTAAGTTTAAGATTTAAGTTTTAAATATAATTAATTTTCAGGATCAGCACTACTTTTCATGCCCAGGCCTCTGATTGCTCCAGGAGACAAGCAAGAATTGTGCAAAAATCTTCAAAACGCAGGAGCCGATATAACTGAACTAAACACAGTTCGCAAAAAACTATCAATGGTAAAAGGTGGAGGATTGGCAAAAGTAGCATACCCAGCATCAGTAATAAGTCTCATAATCTCCGACGTGATAGGAGATCCCATTGATTTAATTGCCAGTGGTCCAACAGTTTACAGTTCAAAATCGCCTGATGAAGTGGCCTCCATATTAAAAAAATACGACCTTTTGAAAACTCTCGAGGGAAATTTAAAGACCCTCGTTTCTTCCAAGGAACCCAAAGAAAACAAAGATCTTCTCGATAAAAGAAAGCAATTCAAGCACGTTCACAACATCATCATAGGGAATAATTTACTCGCCATGGAAGCAGCTAAAGCGGAAAGTCTCAGGAAGAAATTTAGTTCTATAATTCTACGAAATGATGTAAAAGGAGAAGTTCACGATGTGAGTCTTGCCTACGTTCGTGCTATATTTTATATCTGTCTTGCTTTAGAAAAATCCATTGAGAGAAAAACCTTGTTCGAGAAAATGGAAAAAGATCCGTTTCTTCCTCTGGATGCCAAGAAAGTCGATGAGATTTTTGACACCATTGAAGAAACGTCTTCTCAAGGAATCCTTTTGATTGGAGGAGGAGAGCCAACTGTTAAAGTCACAGGATCTGGGAAAGGAGGTCGAAATCAGGAACTCGCACTCTATTTTTCCTTGGATTGGCTTTCAAGGATTAAATCACATCCGAATTTATCTAAATACGAAGTAGTTATGTTAAGCGGAGGTACTGATGGTCAGGATGGTCCTACGGATGCTGCTGGGGCTTTTGGATATCCGGCAATCGCTCCTATTATTTACAATTTGAGGGAGAAGTTGAAGAAGCTGCTAATTTTGAAAAACCAACCTCCTGAAAATGCAAATTCAGAAGATCCTGGAAATTCGGATTTAAAAGACATTCCTGAAAATTTGGATTTGATATCAAAAGAAATCGCAAATTTAATTCCTGAGAATGTTCTAAAGGAAAACGACACCTACAATTTTTATTCTCGATTTAAAAAAGGGGAGGATTTAATCAAAACGGGCCTTACTGGAACAAATGTGATGGATCTTCATCTTATTTTTATCAGGAAACGTCAGTGCGGTTGTTGGATTGACTTTGAGAGGGGAAGCAAATGTCCCGATCCGTTGGATGAACACGATTTGCATAGCGATTTAGCTGGAAGCGAGAGAAAAGTCAAGGAAGAAACTTTCAATAAGGAATTGGAGTTGTTGAATATTAAAATTGTCGATAGCAATTTCGAACCGCCTTGCTGTAACAAAAAAAGAAAATGCTCGAGTGATAAAGGAACGAAATAGTTTTGTAGGTATCAAAGATTTTTAAAGACAAGTATATTTTATAAAATATATTTCAGCAAAGTATATTGGATTTTTTAAATGAGATCAAACATTCAAAAAGTTTTGATAAACTTGTCTCAGTTTATTAATTCCCAATATACAATTTTCAATTACTTAAATTCCTAAGTATTTTGTACAATTTCAAATATTGCACGTCACTTGTTACACACAACAAAAGTTAAATTAACCGGGTTTCAAAAAATCTAAAGATTAAGTATACGTATCTGTATAACGAATTATAATTTTCTTTTTTTGATTATAAATATTCTGACTCTTAAATGCATCCTGGAAAGAATGAAAGGACGGACATGGACGTTAATAAAAGTTCATCCCCTTTCTTTCATATTCAGATCTCTAATTTAAAAATTGTCTATTTAAAAAGGACAGATTCGTAAAAGTACGTATTGGTGCAATCTTAACTTTCTGTTTCCTTGAATCAAGAAAACCTGAACCTACGTACAATCAATAAATAAGAATATTTTTCAATCTTTACTAAAGAAGGCAAGTGTGTGATAAGTTATAAAAAGGAGCGAGACTATTTTTAGCGCCCCACAGATTTTATGGGTAAATTAGTCGGAGAAAAATCCGTTGAAAAATCTGTGTTCAGCTGAAAAGTTCACAAAAATATTCTTAGATTCTTATGAAGGACGTTGTACATTTGTAAAGTAGGCTCCCAAATTTTGGCTCCAAGGGAAACTAAAATAAGTATTAAAAGAATTCTAAAATCGATCGTTTTATAAGTCCCAGCTGAAAAGATGATGTTTTACGAGCATATCGCGAACTCCGTCTTTTAAAGGCTGAGACTGTTCCTTTTTTGGGGGCAATTCCCAGTCTGGATTTAAATTGAAGGCGAATTGGCTGAGTATCCTTAATTCGCATTTGACTTGAACCCATCCTGGACTATTTACAAAACTCCAAGGCTGGTACCTGCAAAAGTTATTTAATAACAAATATTTATAATACTTAATATTGCTAATGTTAAATAATGATTTAATGTTATCTAATTTAGTACCATTTTTGCACAATTTCGACGCAAGAGCACAAGACTTCGAGCCAGAGATGCAGAACTTGTTCATTAAGTCCAAGACAGATAAGGGAACGTAGTTTAACATCCATTTGAGCGTGTGCATTATCATGGCTTAAGTTAATCGATTGTACACAACGATAGAGTAGCTGAAAAACCGAAAGGGTGATCTTAAAATTTGTATAAATTAGAAAACATTTCCCTCTTGGATAAAGAGATATTTAAACATAGGAGAATGTGAAAGTACCTCTTCTGGAGTGAGAACTTTACCATCTTCGTCTAGTCTGTATGTTTTACAGAGAACCAGTCGACTGTAGACTGAATTAAAATCCTTTTCGACTTCTCGAGTCGATGCCTCTTCGATAAAAAGCCAAGGATGACAAGGACCTCCTAAAAACGTTGGCCTTCGCATTCCATGTTCTAAAACTGCTTTTATGGCTGGACATAAAGTTCCTCTTACTAAATCGGTGACAGCTTCACTGACTGTATCGTCACCAGCACAGGTATATTGTTTACTTCGTTCGTCTAATAATTCTACAAACTTTGCAGGAAACCAGCCTGGAAGAAACGATTTAGTTATCTAATTTATATTAGCTTTAAAGAAAATATTTATTATTTATTTTTTTAATTATTGAATTGGAGTTGGAATTATTACCCCGAAGTCCGTTTAGTTCTCCTACCCAACAATGCTCATCTTTTTGGCTGATTATTGTGATTATATCGTTTTTTCGGAAACCCAATTCGTCATCGTCGTGTCTTTCAAAATCTGCGAATAGGAAATTTAGTTATAGTTCAATTTTTAAAAATGTATAGGTATTGTTTTATTTTCAGAAGCGAAACTCTCACCCAACAAAGCCTTTGCTCTTCTTTTTCGAATTCGAGATACATTTACATAATTGTCATGGTCTTTTGCATGGCTTTCCATAGTATAATCGGCGACTAAAGTCACATTGCTTAATTTCGGATCTAGATTCATAAAATGTCTTGCGATTTGCAAAATCGCTTCTCTGAGGTCCACCAAAACTTCTGTAAAAAGAAAATCAATTCATCAATTCTAAAATATTTAAATTAGCTAATTAATATAATAATTAGGATTAAGATCCTTGCCAGTCTGACGAATATTTTTGCATTTGGCGTCGTCCTCCGTGTCATCATTTCCGAATAAAATTGTTTGGAGAACAGATTTGCTTCTCTTCATTTGACGCCTATTGAGATGCTGCTTTGGTAAATTTGGAGTCGCGTCTGGATTTCCGACTAAACCGCCTTGGTCAACCATTAAATAAGCCAAGTGACGTCTTCTGTGAGTCTCAACTAAAACGTCAGTGAGAGATCCACCAACTTCCATTGAAATCTTAAATTAAGCAGCAAATATAATATTTTATGTATATTTTATTTTTTGTATATTTTAATATATTTTAATTTTTTTAATCTATTTAAAATCGCGGGAAAAGCGTGAATTGTACGGAAATTTTTTTGGTGCGGGAAATGTACGGTATTTTTTCTTTGAATCAAAAATGTAAGGGATTTTTGAAAATATATTCGAGGATTGTACGGGAAATGTATGGAAATTTTATGGCAGAATTTCTCTGGACACCCTGTATTAATTATTTATTTTGCAAGCTTATTATCTTTTCAACACTTCAAATTCGAGATTTGAAGAACGTACTTTAAATAATTGGTCTACATCGTCAATGTCTCCAGGAATATCAGACAAAGCATTGAAAATCTGTGCGGAATTTTCAACTTGCTCGAGTTCCGCCTCTGAAAAATAAATTTCCATTAAAAAAATAGTCACGACAGAAAATTTTTACAATTATTCTCAACTTTCTCAAATATTGTACCTTTAATTTTTAACATGCCAAGGGTAACTTGAAAGAGGACAATCGACCCATCGAAAAGAAAGAGATCCCAAATTCTTAGAAGAATCTTCATGTGTACAACTGAGGCAAACAAAGTTAGGAACCAGTTCAATGATATGAGGCTCAATTCTATGTCGTGCTGGATCAAAACGTGGTCAATGTCTGGTAAGTAGTTCGATACCAGTGTTCGAAGCACCCTTTGATCCGCTTGTAATCCTAAAAAAGAGAAAAAAGACGAAGGAAGGATGAAATAAAATAAAAACAAACACCGAGAAAAGAAAAGGAAAAAGGATAGAAATTTAACAGTAGTACCTAATAAAGTTGAGGAATAATACGAAGCTGGTAATAAATCTTCTACGATAGTCGACATCATCCAAAAGGCGTCTTCCTCTTCCAACAATAATAATAATGAGGCTGCTATCGTTCCCGTTCCTTGACAATATCTATAAACAAAAGAAAATAATTAAATATAATTTTAAATTTGACTCGTTTCAAGCATCAATTAAATTTCGAGCTATTTCAAACTTAAAATATGAAAATTTTACCCAATGTCGGGATAAAGCCAGGCAAGACTTCGCATTAATCTCCTTAAACGAGGGATTCCTGTGCTGTGTAAATGACTAAAACACGCGTTCGCAGGCATTGTACGAAGTAAATCTTTTTCTATCTGTTTGCTAGTCATCAGAGCGTCATTGCTTGAGGCTTTTACCATGTCCCTGTAAGTAGTTTCTGAAGAGATCTTTTTTTGCAATGCGCCTGAAGTATATGAAAAAAAACAATATTAAACAGAAATCAGTTATCCTTGATTTGATTAGCTTAATGTTATTGATTTTTGGTTTACCAGACATTCGCATCCAAATCTGCGGACGAAGCGAATGGGGAATTCCTTGATGAACCATTTCTCTCAATTTGTCAGTACGTGGCAATCTTCTATCTACATGCTGCCAGGATAATTCTGATACTTCTTTGTTGTAACTAAATTCTAAAAGAGTGACCCACTGCAATCTGATTAACAAAAAAATACAATGATTTAGAAATAGTAGAGAGTAATTGGAATTTATTTCTTAACTAGTTACTTTTATATTTTAAATACAAAATATAAATTTTTAGAAAACCTGTGTTGAGGATCCTCGACGAAAGGAACTCCTAATAATTTCTTAGAACTTTGCTCCGGTCCATCCTCTTCGTCTACCCGAAATCCAAACTCGTCAAATCTACGATAAATTTGTAATATAATAAAATGATAAATGATTTAAGAATATTTTAGGATTAAAGAAGTATCGCATTGACAGGAATAAAAACCTGTATTCAGGTTGTGAATTCGGATCATCTGGTTGATTTAATTTGGCTAAAATATCCTGGGGCCACATAGACGGGGTCAGAGCAGAAAAAGGACCTCCAGGTGCTGGTGATAATATTTCACCAGATAATCCTGCACCTTCGAGTTCGTATTCATCGTCTGACACAACCGTTTCCACTTTCTTCTGCGGCAAAAGAAATTATAAAATTTTTAAATCCTATCCTTTTATAATTTCAACGGTTAAATAATAAAATCATTCAATTTTTAAAGGCATATAAATCAAATTAAATTCAGAAAATAGCTAAAAACCCTACAAACTTACATTATGGTCCTCCTTTCCAACATAACCTTCATGATCTCGAACTTGAAAAAGAGACTTGGCAATTTCCATTACTCTAAGGCTCTGCTCCGATTATATTTTCAAAAAGCCCCTTTTTCCTAATTCTTTTCGTCCAACATGTCAATTATTGTACGCGCAAATCTGTTTAATAATAGTTAAAAACATAAGTTTGACAGATTTGTGTTGACAATTTACTATGATTGAATTTCCACCAATTTCCCCTGGTTTATGAAACTGTCAATAGTATAATAAAAATGTACACAAACACTCTTTTATAGCATTATAGCAGATGTTCCAGACGGATATTTAAACATAATAGAAGATAAGAATGACACTGTGCAGACGTGGTGAATCTACACATACTTTGGAGTAAAGTATACCAGAAAGTACCTTAACTTAGTGGGTGTTAGTGTCGTATATCCACGTATGACCATACGCAGCCAAAAATTAAAGCAAACCGAGTAAAAAGGCCGGATATTTTTTGAAAATAGAAAAAAATCTACATCTCGTGTTGTGGTATAGTAACTCGAGTATAAAGCTGCACGTTTTTTTTGTTCTTCTCCAATTTATTCCATTTGAAGCATATTTTTTGTGATCGACCAGATCTGTCCAGAGACGTGCCTACAATTTTCGCAAAAGGTTGCTATAATTACAATTTTTTAGACGTTTGCCATTTTCGAATAAAATTCACTTATTGATTCGTAAAAACTGTTTTAAATAATTAAACATAAATATACTCTTTTCGAATTAATTAATGAAAAAACTGGATGTCGAATTATAAATTGTTTTATTATATTGTTATAAAAACTTATATTCTGAAAAATAATATTTTTTATTCTTTAACTATGAAACGATTTGATAACAATTTTTTAAGGATTTTCTTATTAAATTTTTTTGCTTGAATAAAAATATATAACGAAAGGGGTTCAAGGGCGCCTTATTACGTAACTGTTCCTTTTGAAAACCCAGCGTCTGGTATTGAAAATTATTATATAAGATATAATTGATTTTGCGAGTGTTTTTAGATAAAAATTTTGGAATTAAAAAAAAAAAGATTTGGAGTTTTATTTTGAAAAAATAGAATGACGAAACGTGGAAGGTTGACGAACTTGTTTAGACCTGCTCAGTTTGCTTGACTCGCTTAGTTAGCCGGTGGAACGTGACTAAAAAAAATCAAGTCTCCTGTCTCTTCAAATAGTACGAATCAACGCATCGCAGGGGAATCTCTGTCTGATGCAACATCCGTGAATTCAATCGATAAAGACGTGTTTAAGTGATTTTATTGAAAAGTAAAGTAAAAGTGTATGATTTATTATTAATTAATTTGAATTCTACTTTAAAATTTAGCACGGACACGTGGTCAAATTAAAACCTAGTTCCCATGGTTTGTATATATACGATCCACTTTTGATTAAAAGTGGAACAATTTTAAATTATAATTTAATAATTAATAATTTTTAATTACCATTGGGACGGTTACAATTTTTTATGAATCCCGACGAGTTCCTGTTATTAAAAAATGGTATTTACTTTATTTTTCTCATATTTGTTTTATTCGTTTTAAAATTGATAAAAAAAAAGAATTAAATTAAATTAATTGGAGTTCATTTAAGTACATATTTTAATTATTATTCTTAATAATTAAGTTCTACGTCTAATCTGAGCCTTTATATTCAAAGATTCTAATGTGAGATAAAATTGATAGTACATAGTAGTATTTTTAGACCTTATCCTGTCTGATAAAACGTTTTTATACGTAAGCAATGTGCTATCGTTTTTTGGGGATTAAAGTCTTAATCTTTTGCTGAAAATGTTAATAAATAAAACGACTTTATGAAATTTACATATTTTTAGGTCAAATTATTAACCATCTTTTTTGTTTTTTCATTAAATGTGAAATAGGTATTGATAAAAGAGATAAAACACCGGTTTTCAAATCGGGGCAAGAACGTATCTTTTTTGGGTTCCTTAATTTTGTATTTTGAAATTTTGTTTTATTGAAAATATTAAGCTTAGGGTGTTATTGAATAAAGTATTTTTATTTAACTACCAAATAATCCTCAAAGCTTAATTTCCTATCCTTAACATCAAATTTTTCAAAAAGTATTTGTTTTAAATTCTTTCAAATTTCGGCTATTTGAATTTTTCTAAATTGAAGAGCCTACGACTATCTAAATATATTAACTAATATTTTTTAAACAAAAATTTTTTTTATTTCAATTAATTTAAATCAATTCTTGTAATTTAAACCTTGTGTGTTATAATTTTTGAGGTTCCAAACCCGGCAAAATTAATTCGGCCCTGAAATTCAAACATGTAGCGTGGCTAACCAAAGGCGCGCGGGAAACCACTCCATGGCGTCTCGAGCTCTGATTGGTCAATTTTTGCAAAAAGAAAGAACAATAGAGGTTATGTATTCAACACTGTGAACCAAGCATAAGAACATTTTGCGATTGGGTAGCGTGTCTCGAAGGCTTAGTCGGTGGTAGTGGTATGTACCGCTTCGCCAGAAGCGAAGTTGGTGAAATTTCCTATATATTGATAAATAGTGCACGTTGATTCCTACGAGTGTCGCTGAAATTAAAGACGGCGTTGACACTGAACGAGTCATATACCCGTCGGTACCCGTTCAATTCCAATCGCAAAACTCTCGAAACCGACGCTTTGCTCTTTCTTCAACTCCGATAGTACGTATCGAGCATTGGGTGTGACGGATTTATCTTGTGCGGTGTATTGCGTAGTGGTTCTCTTGTCTACGACCAGGCCGATCATCCGCCCTGGGTGACGGCACTTCCTGTGCGCGAGTGCGTTGTTGGAATTGGAATTGACTAGTGCCCCTTCGAAAGAAGAAAAAGGATCGAGCTGTTTTTTGCACCGCCATTGTACGCTGCCGCAACATCGCGAAGGGAGCCGCTCGCCTCGTTCTCCCGTACGTTCCCTCTCTCTTTCTCTCTCCCTCTCTTTTTCTGTCTCTCTTCCTCTTCTTTGAAATGCTGGTTCGACCCGGTCGCACGCACGCTTCTGGCTGTGCCCGCCTCACATTCGACCGCTCGCCCGATTATCGTGCCTCCTCGCCTCTTCCCCGTCGCGCTTGATTTTTCCTTGCCAAAGAACCAAAGGAACTTTTGCAATATTCCCAAGCCGCGGACGTGGACGCCCGGTAATTTTACCGCCGGGAAACGATTCTTGCGCGTCATTATGCAATAGACTTTGTGACCCTCAGGAAGGCAAGGCAAGGCCAGTAGCCAGCAGCTTTCCAGGAAGACTATTCTCTCGTGGTATGCATTTTTCTTTTTGTCAACCGCCGGAGACGAGCCGACATCGGCCGCGGGTTCCGAGACCGCTGATCACGTGGAGATGCGTCAGTCAAGTACTTGCAATAGATAACTCGCCGCATCGACGAAGCCCTCCTCGAGTTTTAATGATACGAGTGATTGTGCGTTAATTCCTACTGTTTTTATTTTTGCATATTGTAACTGATTGTAACGGACGTAACGGAAGACCTTTCGAATTCACGCCCTTAAGTTCCCCCTCCGAAAACGCCACCCGTCGATTTGAGTGTCTTGCTGGTCTTGCTCTTTCAGTCTGGCTCTTTATTTATCTCTGTCTCTGTTTAATTTTCTCTCTTGCTGTTTCCATCTCTCACTGTCTTTCTCGCGCGCGCGCGCTCTCTCTCTCTCTCTCTCTCTCTCTCTTCTTTTCCTTCGTCACCGGCGCGTTGAGGGCTTCGATCTCCTCTTTTGCCTTTCTGCTCAAGCCGGCACGGATTTTTGTTCCTCTCCAGTGCCCTTTTGTAATCCATAATCGTGTTTTTTTGTCGCTACAGAATTCAGTTTCGAAATATTTACAACGGCTAACATATCGGCACCCTAAGGAGCAACGACGAAACGCACGACACGAGGCGAGGAGGTGAGTAATCTTCAAATTCCGGTTTGCTGCGGATCTAGTTGGGATTTCACGAGGCGGCAAAAAAACCGGTTTTGTTTTTTAGACCCGGACCGAAGGCTCTTTTTTCAAGGAAGCAAGGGTTCAGAAAGCTTTTTTTTTTCTTTAGTTTTGTGCAATTGCAGTTTCTTGTGAGTGGTGGTGTGCCGAGTGCAGGAATCGATTGGAGCGGCGGTGGGAATAAATTGTTAATTGTGCAAAAATTTTGCTTCAAAGTGAATTTTCAGACTATTAGAAAAGTATAATTAAATAGGAGATTAAGTGCAAAACAAGTGAAAGGAGAAATAGTTTGGAAAGTGATTCCGCGTGAGATTTGAAAAACAGATGAATTGTTAGCTTCTTTTATTTTTTTGTTCGTTGACAACTCGTTAATTTTTTATTTTATAAATAAAAAATGGAATTACTTTAATACAAATTTAAATAAAAATAACTAAAACAAATTACATAGATCCGTCTGCTTCTTAGTCTCATTTTACGAAAAACGAAAAATAAACCTGTAACGATTTTAAATTCCCACCTGCAACTTTTGTTTATTATTTTGTCCACTATTTTGTTTACTTTATAAGATTCCAGAAACTAACTCTTTTCATTGATAATAAAACATTAAAAGCGAGTAAAACTCTACAAATATTAGTATTTATTATAATATATTATTAAATAACATAAATACTACCTAATTATATTAAGTGGTGTATCAGTTTTTATTTCAGAATTAAGGATTTCAAGTCTTTAATTCTGTACAACAGAACCGAGCAATTACCTTTTATATTTCAGTAAAACTGTATAATAGTTTTAGAGCATTGTGCTTTTAATATATTATGAGAATAATCCAGATTTATTAATGTGACTGGAATTTATTAATGTGACACTATTAATGTCTTCAATTATTTTCCTTTTCACTCACACAACTAAAAGTTTTCTTTGCATAGTAGAGTGAAAAACAAATTTGACTCCAGAAATAGCAACACATAAGTTACAAAATATTATTTTAGGAGGATCTTAATTTTGTCGTCTTACTGTTTAAATGAATTTTGAAAACGAGAAAAAATCTACCTTGGCCCTAAAAAAACTAATTAGAATAGTAAGACAACAAAATTAAAATCCTCATAAAATATTGAATCCTGTTCGGCAACCCAAGATCTTAATAACAAAATATTATTTTGAAAATTTGATTGTTTTAAGTATCTGATGCATTTTAATCTTTTAAATCCAAAGACCTCCAAAATCTTTCACAATTTAATCTCAAGTAACCTTTATGCAAAATTTACTTAATTAACCTCTGCTATCGACTTCCCTTGAAAATGAAAATTATTTAACTTGGCTATTTTTTCGCAGGACCAGTGAAACTTTGATTCATCAGTGGACCTGAAAGAAGAATGCAAATCGCCAAGCAGCCATTCACCATAGCCACGTAACGTTTTTCATCCAAGCAACATCGGATTCAAGTTTGATATGAATCGAGGATAGCAAACGGAGTAACTGACCACAAACAACAATCTAAGGGAGTGGAAAGTTGAGGCGCGATGCACAGCACCCTAGTAATGGATGAATGGGAGTGAGTACACCCCACGGAAGTTTGTGGTGTGGGTGCAGAGGGCACAGGTGGGAGCCTCTGGATGTCGAGGCGGCAGCATTGGCAGCGTCAGTGGCAGTGATGGCCCCTGCTCTGACGGAAGGCGGTCCTCAAAAGCCTGAAAATTTGCTTCCCTCTTTACCAGTCGGCGGATTCCTCTCCCCCAAGCAGGCCTCGCAGATCTGTCATAACCGCGAGGTCCTGGCCAAGTTTGTCGTCTCCGCCAACGTACAGCCTTCCAAGATTGACGACCAGTACCTCCTCGGGATCTCCAAGGATCTGATTCGTGATGTCATCAATTCCAAGTACGCAAGTGGTCTCGATAACTTGTCTGGGTTCGCGAACGGATCTGACCTGATCTCGGACAAGGACTTGGACGAACTGGAAGACGAGCGGCCGGTCGTCCCGGACAGTGAGCCGCAGACGACCGACATTATAATGAACGACCCACCTATGGGTGATCAAACGGATAACATGTGTTTCCTGAAATCGAATGTGGACGTGCCTTTGACGGACTCTGCAGTTGATAGCGACAAGACCCTCGACGAAGTTGATCAAATCATGGGTTTCGACGAGAAAATCACGGTTGATCCCAACGTCTCTGGTGTCGCAGACATCGGTCAGAATGTCGAAGAAATTCTACAGGTGATCAAGTCGATGGAGGGCGCAGAGAACACCGGTGTCGTCAGCAGCGAACCGACTCAAAGTGCAACTGACAGCGTTGAGATGTTTCCTGGGTCAGAGATGTTCCCATCATTTGAGCAGAATTTGCTCGATGAAGACTTTGTTGGTCTCTGTACAGACTATGCGAATCCTCCAGAGGATATTGAACAGCTCAAGGTCCAAAATTTAAAGCCCCATGAGGATCTAGTAGTGCAGAATCAATTCGAGAATGAGAGGCGATGTGCTTTTTTAATGAGAAGACTCCGCAAACTTCAAGCTCGACTTGTTGGAAGGCACGTGGCTGAGGAAAACACGGGAGTTCTTGAACTTGCTCATAGTGGAGTGAAGCAGTACTTCTTTCAAGAATTGTCCGGTATTGGTTCCAAGTCTGCTGCGAGGAGTAGTCCGGAAGTGAATAGTAGTATGAGCAACTTTTTGGAGAAGCTTGAAAAGACTTGTATGGCTCAGAGCAGCAGTGTTAGTAGACAGCGTGTGTGTTGCCGGTATTTTGGTGCCGGTTCGAGGGATAATTTGGGTGCAGGAGCAGGGAATTCGAGTCGACACCCTGCTTTTGCTGCATCACAGATTAATATCAAAGCCGAAGAAGTGGAGAGTGTGGCTGGGCCTTTGGCCTCGCAATTGCACCTAGTGGAATCCAATCTGGATTCAGACTGTACTGTCTCCAGCAGCGGGGGTGAAAGCTGCGATGAGATGCAGACGTTTAATAATCTTCATCAACAACAAATGCCTATGTGAGTTGATTTCTTTGAATTTTAAATATCAATTTCTTAGAGTTAAGTTCTAATCATCAATCAAGTGTAGGGGAATTGTAGGACCCTTGGTTTATTTCTTGACATTAATGATTAGATTTGAGCTAATCAACATTTTGCAAAATACTTTTTATTCGAAAACGTAAATTCACTAAGTGAATAAAAAGTACAACTAATACTAAATTGACATTAAATAATGTTTATCTTAAAGATCTTGTTTCAAATTTATTGTACACTCGAATCCCGGTTTAAGATGGGTTTTGGGTACTGCCTATCTTAAACCGGGATAGACCTTAATCGCCTTTGAGCATAAACAGTCAGGGCCGTACGAACCACTTTCAGTCGAAATAATGTGAATTATGTAGGAATAATATGAATTATGTACGCATGCCAATTTTTTTACCATAAGGGATGAAAATTCTTAAATGACGATGAAAAATTAATGAAAAAAGAATTTTCAATGTGTTTTCAAAAGTAAATGTAAAAGGCGAATTCTGCCGTCCAAAGTAAAAAGATACGTAAGTGACTTTGTGGTTTAGGGTTATTCTCTTAAACCTAGCAATGGAAAAGTCGACCTAAGCGACAATGGCACTTATGTATCTTTTTACTTTGGACGGCTGAATTGATACTGCTTGCTCTGTTGCTGCGGTACTGCTTAACTATTACTCAAAGGTCGTAATCCCTCTCTACCCTCCGACCCGCTCAAATACGGAGTGCCACCGAACGAAATTTTAGGAATATCTTAAACCGGGATTCGAGTGTAGTTAATTGATTACAATTTTTGTTATTAATGGATGAAAGCTCAATGATAAACTCAATAATTTAATGTCAAAAAAAAATCAAAAAACTAACAACCAAGTTGTCGGGCAAGTCAGTTGATTTCGTACCTGATATGAAAAGTTGCAAAAGGATTAGCCATAATAATTTCTGTAAATTACTGTTAATTGCATCAAGCAACTATTCAAGCCTTCCATTAGAAAGCTTGAAAAAATAATGCTGTTTTGATTTTACTTGTAGTACATACAAATATATAATATACATAATTTTAATCTGTAGTGTATATATATATATATATATATATATATATATATATATATTTACAAGTATTAGTTTAAAATTCAAAAACAAAATTTTGAGAGTAGTACATATTCTCCGATCTCTGCGCTAGTCTGTGATATCAGCGAATGAGCAAATTGCATGTAAGTTCCAAAGGCAAAAAGAATGATCTAATATCTAATTTGATTAAATAGATTTATTATTAATTAATCTTCTTTTAAAGTCTTTAAGCCGAATATGATTTACCTGGCTCGTTTAAAGACTTCTGTTTTAATTTATAATTAAATAAGTACGATAATTATAATAGGGTCTAATTAATAAATAAAAATAGAAATTATAAACTTTTAAGTTTCTAAACTTAGATGTACTTTGAATTTAATTTTTATCCATTTTTTTAGTCAACCAGGCATTAATTATCTGTGTTAACTGGGCGTGAAAAGTTTTTGAAATATATTTTTATCAAAAAAAAGTTTAAGTTCACGTGAAAAAAAATCAAAAAACTAACAACCAAATTGTCGGACAAAGTCAGTTGATTTCGTACCTGATATGAAAAGTTGCAAAAGAATTAGCCATTTATAATACCATTTTCTAGTTATCTAGGAAATGGTATTACATAAGTTAAAAGCATTCGTGATTAATGTAAACAACTTAATATCTGGTTCCTCATTTTTAATTATGAAATTTTTATAAAACAGATAATTTTCTCAATTAGGTAATTAAAAATAAACAAATAGATGTTTAAATATTTTCTTGTAGTATTATTTAAAGTCAATTTAAAGTATATCAGATAAAACTTTTTATCAAAAGGTTTTGTACTAAACGGTTTATGATTTATCAAATAAACATTTTAATATAATAAATCTGTTGAAGATGATTAAGAATTCTTACTATAAAATAGACCTGTTGTCAAGGTATATTGAGGATACAGTTAGACCTTTACCATCTCAATCTGTACCATTTCAATTTCCCCTCATCTGGTGCTCCCATCTAGTCGCTACCATACATTATGGTAGTTTTACGCTTGCGCAGATAGTTTACACGCACATATGTATACATACGTGTATGCGCAAATGCCTACTGCCTAACTTCAATTTCCCCTCCGAGTGACCTGTATCTTTTCAACACCCCCACCCATCCCTAAAATCTTGAAATGGTACAGGTCCGATTGTAACAGAAGCAATGAACTTAATTTTATTTTACAATCTTTTGCACTTTTTACTCGCGAGTAAGCCATAAATATAGTGCCTGGAACCGTAAACTATGCGTTGAGGAGAAAATGAAAAAAGCACATTCTTGTCGTTAATTTATTTACTACTTTTCTCCAAGTGAATTATGCCAAACATGAAGACGAACTGCAGGGTTTCTAGCAGATCGGGAAAAATCCTGGAATTTGGTTTCACCCGGAGAAAGCCGGAAAAACCTCGGGGATTTTATTTCAGATATGGAATTTTTTAATTTAATGGTAAAATCTACTTATTTTCACTTTATTTACGAATAGATGAAAAGGGGAAAAAATAAATTTCGAAAATAAAAATGAGTATTAACTTTTATTTTTACAAAAATGTAAAAAAAGAAGTGTATAATTTAATGTTTAAGATAGGGAAAAATGCTAATGTGTTTATTTCATGAGAAATTATAAGTTATCTGGGATGATAAACACTTTTATGTCCATATTCTTCAGTTTCGACCTTTTGTCAATTTTATATGTATTTTTTTCGTGTTAAAGGTCCAATTAATAAAAACATCTCTTAGTATTGATAAAGTCCGGAATGTTGCCTCTCAATACTAAAATATGTTTTTATTAATTAGACCTTTCACACGAAGAAAATACATATAGTATATACGTTATTGTAAATAAAAAATGTAAAATTGGTCGGGAAAATGAAAAATTTGGTTGGGAAAAAACCGGGAATTTCAAATGGTCTGATCGCTAGACACCCTCTGGAACTGTAAAAAATAAAACAGGTCAAAATTACTAAAACAAGTTTTTTAACTAACAAAAAATAGATCAATTTTATCAAATCTGAATTCACCAATTATTTCGAATGATAATCTCTTTTTGTTTATATGTAATACCTCTGTGAATGATTCAAAGTCGTGGAATGTTAAGATAAGGAATATTCTCATTAGCACCTGTAGATAAATTTTAAAGCCTTTCCTTATTATTTTAAGCAACATTTTAAAGGTTTCGAATTTTATTTATAAAAAAATATTTTAATTTCGCAATTAAGTTTGAGATCAGATTAATTTTTTTTTTTTTGTTAAAAAAAATCAATCTCTAATTTTTTTTACAATTTATATTAGAAAAGAAACATACTTATTTAAACTTCATTGCACTCCATTAGTTTAGAACTTCCTTTAAAAAATGATATTTTAAAAAGGACTATTTTGACAATTATTTTAAAAACCTGATATATAACCGCTATTTAAAAATATAATAATATAATTGCTAGCTTACTCCAATGTTTTCGATTTTACTAATTGTTTTGAATTAACATATGTTTAACTTTCAACGGAAAGATTATTTTTTCCAACTTTGAAAGTGGTTCTTTTTAATGTAGACGTACAAATTTAATATTTAATTAAACAATTTTTAATTATAATGTTTTTTTACTAATAAATATTTCTGCCATGCAGCATTATATTTTTTGTTTTTTTTTCACAGAAAAGAGTTAAAATAAATCGCATAAAACGTTTACGTTTAGTGTCCATTGCAAGATGAATATCTTTTTAATGACTAAAGTATGCGAGATCAGTAGGAAGGTTCATTTTCACGTGATGCAATCGTTCTCTTAACCTAAAACCTGAGAGCCACGAGTAGTTTATTTGCACTGCAAAAAAAGTTTGTTAACGAGGATTACTTTAGTTAAATTTTATTTAAAGTCTCATACATTAATTGATCATTGTGATTAGTATGTTAACAAATAAAATTCATTTCATTGATTTAATTTTTTAAGTTTTGCAGTAAAATTTTAATGAGATTCGTTTCAAATGTCTGAAAAAAATTCAGTTATGTGAAAAATCGAATCATTGTGATTGTGCTTTTTGATTCTTAATTAGTAATTAGTTTCGTTTTGTATTTTCAAAATTAGAATGTTACATCTAGTTTTCTACTTGCGGTAAGATTCGCAATGAAAGCGTTGGTTTCATCATCCAAGACTTTCCTTCTATTTTTATTGTTACTATTCGGAAATCAATATCAGAATTTTAAATATTTAACACACTTTTTAGTGAAAATTTTAATTTTGTGTATA
>JBAGKK010000334.1:183862-200716 GCA_037177015.1 Euceroptres primus | reverse complement strand
AGTTTGGTGTTATTATAGGATAAATATCAAAAGGATCTTAGTTTTCTTTAACTAATAGTTCCTGAGCTTCTGGGTCTGGTTTCGATCCTGATTTTGTTGCGAGATTTCTTTCACTAGCTATAACTGGTCACTCAGCTGACCACTAGGCAGAAGGGCTGACGAATGATGTCCCCACCATGCAACAGGATCTTATGCACTGACGAAGGCATGTAAAACCATTTGTAACGTTTAACATACAGTTTGACGGTCTTTAAACAGTACAAGTCAAACTTACCTAGACGAACATTCTTTCCACAAATTAAAACCTGAAGTATGATACTAAAATTCTTTATAAGCTGGAGATTGATGCCTGTGATTTTTGCCGTCAGCTCTGGACCTTGAAAGAATCTGCGCGAAGTGCTTCCATCATTGGATGTACCACTGCCTTGCTTCGGACGATCAACAATTAACCCCATTTTTTCTCTAAACTTTTCTTGAATAGCCTTCTTTCTTTCAGCCATCAGCTTTTTTCTTTATCCTGTAGAGTCGTCCAGCTTTTCTTGAAATTCCAAATTCGTAATTTTCTGGCTGCACAGGTCTTTTCCGAAGATTTCTTAAATCGTTAATTTCTGAAGGATTTGCTTTACATATAAAGCAGGATGCAGATGATGGTGTTTCAGAAACTGACTGGCACACTTTTCCATCGACCATTGTGAGAACCATTCTATGATGTACAAAAAATTTGAAATTATTGATTTTAATGGTTGTTGGTAACAGTACAGCAATTTCTTTTTTTATTGAATTGACTTCTAATCTAGTTTTATCGGCTGTTTCCTTTGTGTATTTGAACTCTAACGGACGACAATACCTGAAGGAACCTGGCCGAGGATTGTTCTAAAGTACCGAAGACTTGAGAGAAAATGTTTCAGATGATTCGAGCAGAGATTGGACATCTAAGCATAAGGGTAAGATAGATACCATAAATATGCTTTCATCGGATATGCCGTCTTTATTGAATTTTTTTTATATTGACTCTGACTAGAGGCTCCATCACAACCCCATTTGGTTATCATCCTTAAATGAACTACATTTCTAGGGGTGATAATAGAATTTGTCAAAGACATAATTTCAGGAATTTGAAGCAGATGTGATGCTGTATGATTCAACAAAGCTTGTAAATCAATCTGAACCCATTTTTCCGTAACATGTATGGCTGATTCTGGAGGACAGCATTCTTGTCTTGCTGAAGAGAGTTCTTTGTACGGTTTCAATGTGTCCGCATTCTTTGTCTTCATTTGCAAACGAATACACTCAAATTGATGGTTGGAAAGTTTAGCATCTTCTATCAGAGCTAAACATTCATTAGCAGTAAATGGAATTACTTCCCGTAGATACTTATTTATCTCGTCAGAATCAGCGCACAGAAGTTCACGGATTTTACAATTCCCAAATTATTTATATTATTTATTCACATCAACATTATACTTATCTTCTACATATTCTCTTCTTTATATTTCTCACTTATTATTTATACAGTACATCTCTTTGATGGAAATTCTAAAAATGATAACCATTTTAGTTATCTCTTACCGTTTACGAGATACTTGATATTTATTCAAATTTTCAACTATTTTAAATAAATTTTACATGCTGGTAATCGTGAAAATCAATGCGGTCTGAATTTTCAAGCATCAATTTGCTAATTACAAAACTGCAAAAATTTTCATATATAAATTTTAATTGCTTTATTGCAGAGTTCATGAAAAGTGTCTTCTCCTGGGACTTGGTCGAGGATAAGGTTGTCATAAAACAGTGACCAGGTATTGAGAATTAAAATTAAAAAAAAAATTTTATTCCACTCTAACCTCAAAATCTTAACTTTGATATGATTTTTCGGCCCTCGTCGTATAAAATACTGTTCGATACTTGTGTGAAAGGTCATTTTTAGCGCACTTGACTTTTCTCACTCGCTTCGCTCGTGCGAAAAACATCTCATGCGCTAAATAATCACCTCTTACACACGTATCGAAATATACTATTACAGTTTTGCAATTAGCAAATTGATAGTTAAAAATTCACAATCTACGTATTTTCACGATTACAAATATATACAATTTCTCTTAAAATGTTAAAAATTTAAATATTTAAATTATTTTAAACTTTCGGTACCGAGTCGGTACTAAATCCAGTACCTTTTAGGTCCCGTTTAAGTACTGTTCTACCGACGTCCGACAGGGATAGTAATAGTTTTATTTATGTATGCGTACTATAGATTAGCTTTGTAAGTTACTACCATTAAAATTGTATGTATATGAAGCATATTAGTTGCTGGGTTTGATGTAAAAGCCATGGAAAAACAATCGATTATTTTAATAACAAATTACTTTTCGTGAAAACTAATAATTATCTCGGGCTCAAATTTTGCACATTTTGTAAGAGTGATTAAAGGCATATTTTCTGTAAGTTCCGAAATTCTTACTTGTTTAATTGCATGTTTAAAAAAAGGCAATTTTGGTCGGCTTTTATTTTTTTTCCAGTAAACAAATGAACAGATTTTAACGAACGACCCGTCATTTTGTAGATCTCTTTAAAACCTACATTTGTTAACGAAACTTTTTCCTGTCAGACAAATAGGTACGTTGCAATCAGGACTGAATATTTTTATGGTTTTTTATAGGGCAACTGGACTAGTAATAATATAACAACTATAACACGAGGTTTCTTTTCGTGGTGAGTAAAAAAATAACCAAAAAATTTGTTTCCTAATGAAAATCAGTTTAAATTATTATATAATGCAACTCACTCAAAGGTAGATAACATTTATTGACTGATATGATGCTTTATTTGTATAAAAATGAACTTCTAGACGATGAAATTAAACTGTCAGTAAAAGATATTGCTATGGAAAAAACGGGTATATTTTAAAAGGCAGCAGGTTGGAGCATCTTATTTTTCCGGAGATCTAAAAATTAATAAATTCCTTATAAAATACTTTTAGAAAGAACGCGTGAGTCTGCAGGAGTTTTTTTTATAAATGTATTTAAAAAATAGTAAATGGAACGTTGTATATCCAGCATCCTCGAATAACATTGTATATCCGATATTCCGGAATAACGTTGTATATCCAACATTCTAGAATAACGTTGTATATCCAACATTCCGGAAGAACGTTGCATATATGCCCAGCATTCCGGATCCATCATCTATATCCTTACGATTTCGCCACTGTGTAAAGATTTATTATCCCGAGGTGTTTTAAAATAAGTCACTTTACACATCATTTTCACGGAGAAAATTTGCTCGGTAATCATTACCGAAAGTTGTGGTGAAATTTGTATATAGTGGCGTTCCGGTATAATTTCGTCTAGTATCAGTATTATTCAATAGTTTTTTAGGATATATTATGCAATGTGCATTAAAAAATATAAAAGCACTGTAATTTTTCAAGTCGTGCAATGTAATAGGTGGAAGGTAATAATTAAGGTGAATAATATAGTAAATGAGGAAGTATTCGACAGAAAATACTATCAACAATATGAAATTTTTTCTTCTTTTTCTCTAAGATGAATTGAAAATTTCAAAATAGACGCAATAAATTTTCGCATTTACTTTCGAGAGGCTTCAGTTTTATTCAGAGAATCTTTTCAGAGCTGGAATGGACGAATTACGATCTGTTAGGTAAAGACTACAAAGCGCATACCTAAAAGCGAACTTGCACAAAGCGCTTCCCGGTTCTAGAAGTTCTGTTAACAGCAAGATGTAAAATGTTTCTCTTGGGATGTATTAACATAAAAAAGCGTCACTACATTACACTACATTACAAAAAAAATGGATGTAGTCATTTCTGTATTATCTACTCC
Organism: Euceroptres primus; assembly: GCA_037177015.1. Lineage (NCBI taxonomy): Eukaryota > Metazoa > Arthropoda > Insecta > Hymenoptera > Figitidae > Euceroptres > Euceroptres primus. The sequence continues at coordinate 196,877 of JBAGKK010000334.1, read as the reverse complement.
ATATTATGCTCAACTTAATAATATAATATCGATAGTCACTAAGAAATGTATATAATAACGTATATAATATAAATTTTTCTAATCTTTCAGAAGTTCTTTTAATACTTTTCACCTCTTCCTATAATTATAATTTAATAATAAGTTATAATTATTTATTATTGTTCCTGAAGTAAATTGAAAAATTTGAAATTCAGGTTTCTTCATACTAAAATCTTTTTTACCATTTGGAATCTAATTTTAACTCTGTTAATTTATAATTCGAGAAAGTATGAGTTATGAGAAAGTTTAAATATTAAACTTATTAAATTTAATTGCAAATTAAAGTACTCTTACACATATTGATAATTTTTATATTGAGCAATCTCGAAAACAGCATTAGAACGTAGAAAATAATTATCCGAAAAACACTTGCAATGTCGTTAAGTATAATTAGCTGCGTAGAAAGTCGCTCGGTCAAATTTAAATAAAAAACTCTCAGAAATATAGAACTGTGTAAAACAGGAAACGAACCCTGTCACGAAATAATATTAAGTTGTCAGAATAATACTTACGATAATTGAGTAATGTGGACCAGGACTTCAAAAATTTGGCTCTTAAGTAAACAGAAACATCAAATATAAACATTTTTTACTGGAATTTATGTCTTGCTGTGACAATTCGATTTAAACCAGAATAACCTTCTCTCTCTCTCTCTCTATTCTAGAAATAGATTGCGCAACAATAAAGCGGAAATTACAAATTACTACAAGCGTCAGAGTTCACAGAATTCATAGGAAATAAGTTTTAATTGTTTTTGGCCTTTTACGGCTATTAATACAAATTTTATTTCATCAGAGGAGCGTCAATTTATGCAGATATCTGCTATATCGACCACTTGATGAAAATTCTTTTTATAAACTTATAACTTCTATCTTCTTATAAACTTTTTTGTAAACTTTTTTGCATTTCAAAAATTAGTTTATAAAAAGAATTTTCATCAAGAGGTCGATATAGCAGATATCTGCATAAATTGACTCTCCTCTGATGAAACAAAATTTGTATTAATAGCCGTAAAAGGCCAAAAACCATTATAATTTATGTAATATACTAAGCGGCAAAAATAATCAGAAATAAGTTTTGTTTGACACACCAGAAGTCATAAATTATAGCATAGGCGCCAGGATTCTTAGAAAATAGGGTTACAAATACAATGAACCGGAAATCATAAATGAGGTTACTTGACAGGAACTGGGACCAGGTCCCAGTCTCGACTTTCTAAAAATAGACTGTGTAGAATATTACAATAGACCGGAACTTGCAAATCATGTTACTTGACAGGACATCCAATTAGAACAAAGGATAACCTCTAAAATAGCGCAAAACAGGAAATGGGAAAGGATAAGTTATTGCTATTTCAGGGTCAACCGTGAGAAACCAGAAGTAGACACTTAACCCCTGTCACTCAAAAGTCCATAAACAGGTCAAACTTGGCATTTTACAAATGTGAAAAAGCTAGTTTTAGTAACAGAACGTGCCTTAAGCCAAACTGGACCGGAAGTGCAATGCACGCTTATCAATCAACGAATTATCCATTTGGGACCCATATAACTCATCCTGTCACTCGTTTCCTGTGGGCATGGCTTCGTGGCCTCGGCTGCTATTGGCAAACGGGCCATTAACCTTGATGACATCGGCAATCCGATTGGCTGCAACTGAAGAGTGAGAGTAAGTCCTCACTCTTCAGAGGCGGGAGTCCAAGTGCCGCGTGAACTTGTAACGTCACCGCGTCCATGCCGCGATCGGCTTGTGGACCTAAACTTGCGTGAAAACATTGTGCGCGATAAATTTAGTATTTTTCTGAACCTTGTCTCAAGTTGAAATAGTTTAATCTTTCTTTTCTAAATAAATTCATATTTTTTTTACATTGAATCAATTGGGATTTATTTATTTTCGAATTTAAAGTTTCCCGGGTTTATTACAATAATTTGGCGACAGGAGAATCAGCGAATCAGCAAGCCGACAGTCATCACACGAACTCAGCTCGTAACAAGGTACGGGAAACTCTGAGATCTATAACCCCCATTTTGGGATTGCTTTCTGTTGGAACCGATGGCAAGAGAGACGTCTTCTTATTAAAGACACTATTAAGACATAATAACTGTGGAACAAATGGAAAACTGAGGAGATATGAAAAACTCTATTTTCATTTCACTAGTTAAATAATGAATTAAATCACTAAATAATAGTGAATAAAGTCCACGAATTCAATAGTGATAAGCTAAAAAATCACTATTTCAACAATGAATCATTCAATCACTAATTTAGTTAGTACAATTTTCACTATTTCAGATTTAAAGAGTATGGTTTTAACATCGAAATGATTTGAATATATCGATACATTGATAATTTGTGCACTGAATATGATTATTATTTGCTTCTCAAAATCCTTTATCTTTAATGTCTTAAAATCAATAATGTTTTTGGTAAAAAAGTCCCTAACTTTTATTATAAACAGTTATATTTTGAAACTTTTGCATGTGCGTGAGTTGGCGCACACCTGATATTCATGCTAATTTCTTTAAAATCATGTTATTGGAGGTTACGAAGCAATCAGTCCACAATTCGCAGATTCAGAGGCTAGCAGTGTCTAGATAAGCATATCATTTAGAGTATTGAATTAATTATGTTTGATTTTATGTATAAAGTATTAATTGCATAGGCATTACACAGTATTTTAAACATTATAATAAAGGTGCGCTAACTCACCCGACGATTCGTGAAGTTGAAAAACATGCATCGGGAAGCAAACATAGGGAACTCAATTTTAGTAAATTTTAAATAAATTAAATCATATTTTGTTCTTTACCAAAGTGTAGAAAAGACATCAACCTATCGATCTAATGTTTTTCGTTTAATAAAAATACTTTATATTGTTTTTATAATGTCATTTGTGTTAGGTGCGCCAACACACCCGCTTCTCCCCTAATATCACCAATATCACTTATATGGTTTGGAACTCACTAAATATTACTGATTTCAAAAATGTAGAAACTTAAGGCATGTCCCTAAAATGAAAAAAAAATTTTCCACCTATGAATGGAATCTGTTCCACTATGATCCGTTTCTAACCAAGCCTTTCAGATTTTTTAAAGGGTTCGGTTCAGACCGGATCCTTACAATTTTCTGTACGGTTCAGTTCGAACCGAACCTTTGAAATTTTTTTAAAAGTTCGGTTCAAACCGAAAGCTTTAAATTTTTATAACTTTTAAACGGTCCGGTTGGAATGGAATGCTTTAGTAAATTTGACGTCTCGGTTCGAAACCAAACCCCTTTAGAACCATTTATTATTGGGTCCAAGCTAAAAGGTTCCGATCCATGCAATAAATATATTACTTATTTCTCAACGAAATATTTGCTTTACTCAAAGAAATCTAAAATATTTAATTGATTCTGTATACCTATTTTCGTTTTATACTGTAACTTTGTATTTATTCATCTTTTTTGTCATTTCACAATGATGAAAGTCAAAAAGTGTTTTAGATTTGGGCACGTGAAATTTTAGTTCCGTCACTGATGTAACAGCCCTTCGGATCGCATCTTCGTTTATGTAGGGACGAAAAAGGGAGGTGGTGGTTTAGGTGGCAGTCCGTTGGACCGGGGTCGGATCTAGAATATCACATTCAATATCATGAGCCCTGCTCACTCGACCGAAATCGGCCAAGCACCCCTTCTCGTATTCAACCCCAACCACTCCATCCTAAAGTTCCCTATCTGGCTTCCACACTTACGCGAATAACTTGAGCAATATTTTAACTGCGACACCAGCGGCATCCACCTTCCCTTTCCACCCTTTTTCCTGCACATCAGTGTGTGTTTTGTACTTTATGTGTTTACTGAGATGCACGTCGATCGGTACCACGCCTCGTGAGGCCACGGGAAAACGAGCGCCACGGGAACCTGAGAAAGGGAACACTTCCTGTATTTATACTTCTTCTCGAAGCACGCAGGGATAGATTCTCTTCGAGAAAATGCATGTGCGCATGTATGTGTTTATGTGGGTGAGTGATGGTAGTACCTTTGCCTCATTCCCACAAGTTTATAGGTCGAAGGTGCCAGGCACGGAAAAAAAGTTGCTGACAAGACGACCGACCGCTTCGAGTCCCCTTGTCTTTATGTGCGATACATCGCCTCCATCCGATAGGATAGATAAACGTTTGCCTCGTTCTCGATGATACGAGATGGATGTAGCCCCGATATTGAATCGCGTGTATGAATTGGCGCCCAAGGTAGAAAAAGATCTGGTGAGATGTTGAATCCTATAATATAGCATCTTGACGATTGGTTTCACGCAGGAATCGATATGAAATTGATATACATATGTATAATATGGATACTCAAGCAGGATAAAGGGAAAGAATATATGTGAAAACGAATTACAATAATTTTATATATAAAATAATTTTCAATTTTCAGTCGATTGCTCTGACCACTAAACTACAGAGGACTTATTTTAGTCATTGTTGTTATCTTAGTGATTTTCACAGAAAATTTAAATCTTAAATGTCTTTTAGAAGCAAACATTTCTGAATTTGATTAGTTAATTAAGTCGATATGGTGGATTTCTGATTTGCCTTGTAAATAGAATCTTCCAATGACAACTACATCACATCTGCTACAAAAATGAGAATTTATATTCCATCAAAAAATAATGTACGTTGCGAAGAAAATATTATACAAAAACAAGTAATTATCATGTGGTATTTTAGATTGTTTTGATGAAGCTGCCAAATACCCTAGAAATTTACTAAAAACTAATATAAAAATTAGAAGCTTAATGCTTGTGGTAGCAGTGACTTGTGACAAGAGAAAATTTCTTTGATAAAATTTGACGAGATTTTATGAGATTTCAGTGGATTTTATAGAATGTGATAAGGATTTCACGACATTTCGTATATAAGGGAGAGTAACTCGATCTGGATAAAGAAAGTTTTGCCAAATTGAAGATTAAACATTCCTTTAAACGATACCAGTAACGTAACAAAGATTATATTAGATATTTATCCATAATTATTCTTATTCAGGTCGGGAACCTATCCAGTTCGGGCCACTCTTCCCTATATACAGGATGGACACGTAATAGCTTACATACATGGAGCAAAATACTACCAGACATAAATCATTGCACGTAAAAAGCCCTTGTGCAGGGGTTTTTGCGCATACAGAATGTTTTCACTCCTTACATTTGCATGTGATTCAATGTATGTAAGCCGCTACGTGTCTACACTGTATAAGGGCTAGTTTATTTTGTTGAATTTTATGTAAAATTTTCTGCTGATTCCGAAAAATTAAGGTTCAGCCGCTCCCCCCTCCCACACACAAAAAATGGGTCGTTTTCGAGATATTCGCGTTTCAATATTTTTTTAATTAATGCAATATACCTCTTACAGTTTCACGATATATGAAATTTTTGTTATACAGTTAAAAAAAAAAACATCAAATGAGGAAGAGAAAGTTACTTTGCCATTTTTTGATTGCGATAATTTTTAAAGCAAAAATTAAATTAAAATTAAAAAGTATATTTTGAAAAATTCAAAGAAATTTTTCACGTAAATTTATCTTGCGACAAAAAGTTTAACTACTTGATAAGATACAACTTTTTGTAATGTACAACATTTTGATTAATGTGATAAATTTTAAGCAAGCTACGATTACTTGCGTGGAAAAAATTTACTGGAAGAATAAAAAGTCGTTTTACCCTAACTTTTACTTTTTTTTTATATAAACCGATAATTTTGAAAGGCGACTCTCTCTTACAGAATTTTTTTAATCTGCGCTAAATATTATCAAAATAGAACAATAATATTAGATACTTAAATTTTGAAAAAATGTTTAAAAATTTTTTTAAATGCTTAAAGAAAGCTTAATTAAAAGTGCAGCCATAGTAGTAAATAAAAAAGTGACCCAGTACTTCGTAGCGTATGCACGTTTGATGCATTGCTCTTACATAGCTACATGAGATATCGGAGAGGAGCTATCTAGCCAGGGTGGATGCGGTAAGCAGCTCGTTAGAACCCTCTCCGCCGACTGGCCATTATTGCCTCGTTTCGTATTCCGTTACAAATTGCTTTATTAAATTAAAGTCCCACAGCCCACACTTGCGACCCCACCGATCCCTCTGCTTTCATCCACACCACCCGCCTACACACAATTACACATCCACGCATAAGCTTCCCGTCTACGTGGTGAATATGCCTCTCCGAAAGTCGGCCTCTCTTCAATTGCCGATGAAAATTGTTACGAATACTGTCCTACCCTAATTAACGAACAAATCAAAATATATCTCGAATGATTCTCAAATCAGTTCCAGAGAATCAACCGCTTGTTTCATTTATTCAAAAAAAATAGATTCTTAACAAAAAAAAAGCTTGAGCGTTACTTGAAATTATTATGAGTTTAAACTTATAATTGTGTACATACTGAGAAAAAAGATTCATAGATCCAAAGACATGCATTTATTTATTTATTTTCAAGGAAATATTTTATATGAACGTTAAATAAATATATTACTTACAGGCAACAAAAATCAGGCTTCGATTCAAATAAATCATTTCATTGGTGATATTTCTTTTTTGAAAAGAAATATTAACATTTTTCCCAATATTCCGCTTTATATCACCAGAAATAAATTTTTCTGGTCACTTTATTGAACAGTATTAATAATTTTTAAGTATTAATTATCAATATTATTCAAATGAATTAAATCAGTTGTTGAAAGGTTAAAAATAAGGTAATTCGAGGTTGAATTTTTAAAAGACGTTTGAAAATCCTAGTCAACTTAGCTCATGCAACAGTCTATATCGAATTCCAAATTTCATATAGTCTAGAAAAGAGATGGAAACAAAGAGTTTAAATAAGAAAAGCACCCTAGCTTTTATTGCCAAGAACTAATAATATGTCGAGAAGCAGGGAGGTTTACAGGTCGCTTATATTCTAACTTTTGACACTGTCATAGCAATAAGATGCGATTGGTCAAGCGCCTTAGATGCAGTCTTTTTCGGTTTTCGAAGACTCAAAAATAGGCAAGTTCGAGAGAGGGGGATTTAAGTCCTGATTCGGTTACATACAATGAATAATACGAATCTGTAGAATATAAATAAGAAGAAGTAAAACAATACTCAAATTGACCTACATTAAAAACAACGTATAAAATCGTGTATCATTATTAATACGTATTATTGAGAAAAATCTTTCCGGGTACTTATGTAAGCAAATATTGATTTTGCAGTGTCGCAGCAACTAGGTTGCCAACAAGCATTGACGGGGACAGGTGGCGGCGGTACTGGGGAACATGAGGGAGGCAAAAAAAAGCACACGAGACCAACGTTTAGTGGACAGCAGATCTTCGCCCTCGAGAAAACCTTTGAACAAACAAAGTACCTCGCTGGCCCTGAACGAGCTAAACTCGCATATGCCTTGGGCATGTCGGAATCTCAAGTAAAGGTAAGACTCTAACTAAATAAATAAAAACCTAACGATAACAAAATCCGTTTTATTCATCTCGAAAGACGTCCTTAGTCCAAAATAAACACAAATTTGTCAATTCTAAAGCTGCAGGACTCCATAAATTACGAGATTATATACTTCAACGATTTTCTATCGTAAATACCCATATGAAATTCATTAATATTAAATTGCTTTCTTAATTTGAATCAGTGAAAATTTCACAGATCACTCAGTGATCTATTTCTAACTATTTAAATCAATAGCAACAGCCATTAATTCACAGTGAGAATTCACTAATAAAAATAGCTACGTGTAGGGAGAACTGACATTTTTGCAATATACAGTTCGTAGTCGACGAAGCTGGAGAGGCTCTATTAGGTTAAAAAGATCGACAAAAATTAGGTGAGGAGAGGGTGCGTTTCGACCTAGCTTGCAGTTACGAGAAGTACGAGCAAGCAATACAGAAATATTTGAAAATGTCAACAAAAAATGAATTTCGGTTATTCGTTACAACTTTTTACGCGGTTTCAGAGCGGCTTAGTGTCTTGAAGAAATGTCTCTATTTTTTGGAAAAAATTTTCCACGCCGGACGACTCTTTTCTGGTAGTACAAACAATTCTAAAGAGGAAACTTTAGTCTCGAGGACGACCCACATGCAAACCAACCGATGGAAAATAGAAAACACCCACTATACCCCTTCCATTCCTCCACATCACTCAATTACAATCCTTAACAATGGCTGCTTTTGTAAATACGAAGTCTGTGCTGCTAAAATTTCAGTTTGCTCAACGTAGCAGTAGGTCACTGATTTAACCCCCTGCCTGGTCAAATGACCATTATCGTAAAAAGTCATCAATTCGGACGCCTGGTGGGGACAATTGGAAACACGTTCTATGGCGTTGGAGTGGTGATACGATAGCAAAGACAGAGGGTTAATTAAGAAAGTAATAAATGGTAATCGTAAATAAATCCATGTTAATGAGAAAATGAGTAACGTTTTTAAAATTTTTTTTTAATTTGTCTTAATTTAAGCATGTTTCGGAATATACGTATATAAATTTACTGCCAGTTTCGTCATTATATTCTAACTTTATAAGAAGTGTCGGCAAATATGGCTTACTCCATCAACAGCGGTATCATCCTAGCAGAATCGGATTCGAAAAAAGTTTGGGGATATAAAGATAAAGCAATGCGACAAAACAAGCGGAAACGTGACAAGCTTTGCGGCACCTGCGTCACACCCCGGATCACTCTCGGATTTTATGCTATATTCTCGTCGGCCAACCAGCAAGGGTTTCACTTATATCGAAAAATCATTTTCGAAACCGTACAAAAAAAGAAGAAAAGAGTAAGAATTATAGTAAATCACGAAATTTTAAAAACAATATTTGAAAATGATACAGGTACACATGAAAACAATTTTTTAATTTGAATAATCTAGCTTTTGATAACAATGAAAATTCGGCACACCTTAAAAGGTGTCATGTAATTCGGATAGGAAATTTTTAATATAACGTAACTCGACATCTGCTTGGAGTTACATAACCTGAATTCCTATGTTTGTAGCACCACGCGTGCGCTGGACTAACTTCAAGTGGTAATTGAGTTAAACAACAGTCTAAAGCCTTAACGGGGTGTGATACGTTATGATGTCATGAATTACCGACGGGGTATATAAAATATTCGGCAATCCTATTTTTAAACAAACAAAGATATCAAGTTGAAACTTAAGAGAATGATAGGAAATATGATAGGGCACATCTGTTATGTGTTATTTTTTCAAAATTCTGAAAAAAAAAGTATTTTGAAAAAAATTGTTTTTCAAAATTTTGAAAAAAATAACACATAACAGATGTGCCCTATCATATTTTCTATCATTCTCTTAAGTTTCAACTTGATATCTTTGTTTGTTTAAAAATAAGATTGCCGAAAATTTTATATACATCGTCGGTAATTTGTGACATCATAACATATCACACGCCCTTAAAACCTTAAAAAATCGTAAAATGATGCTAAGCGGGGCATATGGAGCAAAGCGGGACACGTGTTTTTTATACGGAAAAAGCAATCTAAAAAATAAGTTTCTTAGAATATGTAACAGAGCGGGAAACTGAATGAAAAATTATGTATAAACATTAAAATAATATATGGACATTCACGAGAAAAGGGCCCAGTTGCTGCGTTTCAGTTTCTGAGATATTAGCGTCTTTTGAGTAAGGATTAAAATTTTCGGTTTTTGGTTTTATATGCAGAATGATATAACACACGAGATGAACATGAAGTGGATCTATTTTGCATTTCAAAGAGAAAGATAAGATGTGTGCTTATATTCGTCACTCGTAAACTTTAATTTCAATTTTGCAAAATTACGCTTTTTGGATATCCGACTTTGATGATGGATAAAATCCTCATTTTTTCAGGCAAGAGAATTCGATTATTTTTTTTTTTAATTGTGTAGAATTTATTTAAGAATATGCTGCCCGGTGAAAAGGTTTTTATTGAAACAGCTAGATTAGAAATTTATCATTCTAATGTGAAAAACGCAATTATTCAATGCATCTGAATCTTTGATTGTCCATTTATTTTGAATCCATGAAATCAGATATGAAACAAAGAAAATGCAATCTTTTTCAAACGAAGAAATTTTTCTAAATACTTTTTAATGCTTTCTGAAAGAGATAGAAGCTAGGATTCTCAATTCCATTCAACTACGTACTTTGTGATATTATTATTTAACGTTTATTCCATAATTATTAACTAAAATTCTATTATTTTCTGGCGAATATTCATGCGTATAGTTTCCATTAGATCTCAATTACCCAACTAAAACTGAAACACAAAATTTAAATTAAAGAATTCAAATCTATTTTCTCACATACAGGTTGTTAAAACCGCCTTTATATACACGTGGAACATCAGGCACAGGCTCTATATTCTTTATCTATAATAAAAGGCATTACATTTCATGAGAACCAAGTAGCTACTTTCTCACATTATGAAGAGAAAAACTGAAATTAATATTTAGAACTTACAATTAAGTGCTAAATTCTGAAGTATCATTTTTTGATCCTACTTTTGACAATAGAAAAAATGCTAAAACTTTTTAAAATACTTGAAAATTCATGCATTTATTATATTGGAAATTTTTCCACATTGCAATGTGCGCATTAAACATGCCCCAATAACCAGCGTAAAAGAATTCTGGAGAACTGATCCGGCGCTGAACAGACGGTGTAATCGTGGTGCTAATTAGAAGTGTAACAGTTTTATGACGCTTTGGTCTAGATTAGATGTCACTATTAAAAGTAAATATTAATGTTACGTATGAGTTCGCTCAGAATTATTACGTACATTCTATTCTTAACCCTTAATTAACAAATAAAATCTAACGCTGTGTGGATTCGAACCTCAACCTAACACTTAAATCTTTCGCTCGCAGTGGGCATACGCCGTTGAAAGCCAATGTCAAAACCATGAATAAAGCTGAGCCCGTGGTTTGATCGGGTGCTAGTCAGGCCGTCTAGACAACACTTAGAAAATTTCTTTATCAACTTGATCAAATCTGATCAAGTTTCAGTTAGATCGACTAGATGACACTTAGAAACTTTTTCAATCAAGCTCGTCTGACCTGGTCTAATTCGGACCGTCTAGATTCAACTTAGAAACTTTTTCAATCAAGTTCGTCTGACCTTGTCCAAGTCAGACCATCTTGATGACGCCGCACTTAGAAACTTTTTCTATCCAGAACGCCTGGTCCCATTCTGGTCCTAACCATGCCGTTTAGTTTAAAAAGGCTCGACAATGCAAATGTAAAAAAAATAAAATTAAGTTAAATTATTTAATTATACATAATCTCACAATAATATTTGTTTGTGGTTAAACAATATGGTGTACCAAAATGCCATAGAAATTGTTTCGGGAACACCACCGCCGTGAACTGTATGGGACTTTTTAATATTCACTCCGCAAGATGAAACCATGTTATTTAGACACGTTATAACTGCACGTCGAGCATTTTCGAGACAAAAATTAATTTTGTTTGATACATGTTCGAACACGTTAAAACAGGGTGTACCATTTTTTAATTTGAATTAATATTTATATTAACATTTTTTAATTATAACCATAAACTTTAAATGGAAAAAATCTCTTTTTCTTGAATTTGTATGACAGAAATAATTTACACAACTAAATGAACCATATAAAATGTTTATTATACGATTTATGAAATTCTTAGGCTTAGCACCTATATCTATATAAGCTCAGAAAACTAACTTTTGTTAAGTAAGCATTTCTACTAATCTTTAATAAAAAAATTACTATTTTACATAAACATTACAAATTCGTTTAGTAACCTAACTAAATGAATTAATAATTCTTACTAAGTGAATCAGTAGTTTTCTACAAAAGCTTACTAAAAGCAATTGATAAACGACTTTTCAATATTTCTTTTGAAAAAAACTACTAAGTCAGACGTAGAGAGATAAGAATTCCAGGACTATGAGTGAAATTCAACAACTTTTCCAGGTTTATCCAGGTAAAAGAATTCAATGACTTTTCCAGGTTTTCAAGGATTTCCAGGACACTAGACACCCTGGTTAAAACTTGATTGCAATCCAGAATCTCATATTTTATCGAAACAAGCAAGACGAGGATTCTCGTCTGAGTTTTTTATTATGAATTCTTGATCTTCATGAACTTTTGAACTCATCTAAACATGTTTTGAGAAATTTTTGATTTCATCTCGAATGTGCTCGACGTGCAACACTAAGACACGCCGATATTTATATTTGTATAATCACTATAATATATATGTTATAGTATTATAAATTAAATTGTTAAATTTACAGATTTAAGTATCAGAAACTTTAGTAAATGATGCACACAGAAATAATCCGTTGCTCCCATTATAAGATAAAATCTGTAAAGTTCACAGATTGTTCATTAAGTTTAAGCAATCTAAACGATGCGATGATACAATTTTCCAAATAAAAATTAGGCAAATTTTTTTATTGCTGTTATCTCTCTTCAAGAAACATTTTAAAGGAGGAGTTGCATTAAGGGGATCTTGTTTAACCCCGTTCAGCCCCAATCAAACAGTTTTCATAAAGATTCTGTTTCACAAAGTAAATAAACTTTGTAAGTTTGAGGAATGTCTGAAAGTGTTCTCAGCTAAAAAACAGAATTTGAGGTCAGACCTAAAAAACTGGTTTTCTTGTTTTTATCGGAAAATATTGATCGTAGTGAAAAAAATTGCAATTAAAAATATTCCGCTTATCAAGATTTGAATTTTTTGTATAAGGCGTTTTACCGAAAACACAATTTTTTCTCGGATAATTTGAAAATACGAACTAAAAAATCTGCTCGGCCTCTTCGGGGGCGCGGGCACATTCTCATCGCGCGCTTCGCGCGTGGAGTGGCCGTCGCGCTTCCCGCTCCGTTATCGTTTAACCTCACGCTGCGCGCGAGGTCCTTATAGCTCGCGAAGGTCACCTCGCTCGCTAGTTTGAGCGCGCTTCCGGGCTCGCGGAAT
>JBAGKK010000334.1:3563-15122 GCA_037177015.1 Euceroptres primus | reverse complement strand
GAACCAACAAACCTTTTGTTGAACCAACAAACCTTTTGTTGAACCAACAAACCTTTTGTTGAACCAACAAACCTTTTCTTAAACCAACAAAATCTCTTTTTTGGCTGAATTAACAAAATTTTTGATGGTTTAACAAAAGGTTCGTTGAAAGAATCAAAATTTGGTTGGCACAACCAAAAAATTGTGTTGCTTCTATAGCAATCAAATCGTTTTGTTGTCCGAACGAAACAGTTTTCTCCGTGAACTGTGCTGCAAATATGAAGTCAAAATCTTAAACCATTTTCGAAAAAAGCGACTAAAAAAAAACTTTGAAAAATGATCAATTTTAGAATTTCGAAAAACGGAAACTTGTGCTGAGTTGTGCTAGGCTAGCACAATAACTATCTCTAATGACAATTTTCACTGGGATTAATATTTTCCAAAGAAATGCAATCTCTTTGAACTTGGAGCGCGTTTTTTACCCGAAATTTTCAAAATTACGAAATTCGAAAATTTGAAACTTGTGCTAAGTTGCGCTAGGCTAGTAAAATAATTATCTCTAATGACAATTTTCACTCAAATTAATATTTTTCAAAAAATGCAATCTTTTTGAGCTTGGAATAAATTTTTGACCCAAAATTTTCAAAAATACGAATTTCGAAAATTTGAAACTTTGGGTTTGAAACCTTGCGCTGAGTTGTGTTAGGCTAGCACAATAATTATCTCTAATGACGAATTGCACTTAAATTAATATTTTCTGAAAATCAATTCAATTCAATCTCACTGAAACACATATTCCAAAAAATTTTAAACTTTTTTAATTTGACGTAATTTTTTTACCCCAAATTTGTGAAGAACAGAAACTTGTAGAAAAATTGTAGTAAATTGCCTGTTGCGAATTTTGATATGATCATAATTTTAAGCTAATACTTTTGTTTATTATTACTAAAAAATGGTTTACCTACCCTTTTTCATAAGGGATCGTCCATAAACTACGTTACGCGTTTTTCATTTTTTAAAACAAAGATAAGAATAAAATCGCTGTGAAGTTGAAAATAACAACACTGCATAAACAGAAGAAAACCAGGTAAAATCCCTAAATGAGTTGAAACCGAAAAAAAGTCCAAAAAAATGCAAACTAAAAAATTTTTAACTAAATTTTCTAAAAATTATTTCTGCTCTTTTTTATTAGTTACAGATTTAATTTGTATCATTTTCAAAGATACGACTTCTAAAAAAAGGTTGAAAATCTACTTTTAAGTTTTTTTGCATACTTTAAAAATTTTACATAATTTTTTACAATGTCAGTAATAAATTATTGATTTATTTATTTAAAATTAAAACTGCAAAATTTTTTATGCGCCAATATTTTTCAAAATATTCCTAATCTTTGAAACTCGCAGTGTTAATTTTTGAAAATATTTTGACAAATTTGTTTAGCGAGAAATGGCTTTCGTGGATTATCGCAATCATCTTTGCTAGTTATAAATTTACTATTTCTCTATATTACATATGAAAACATTATTGTTATAGTATAATAAGAAATAGTGTATAGAGCACTTTTTAAACCGGAAACACTGCTATGCTCGCCTTACAAGATTCAGATTTTAAAAATTCGCATTTTTGTGCATTTTGGGTACAAAAATAATTATAAAATTATTCAAAGAATGAAATTAAATTCTGAAAAATTTAATATCTCAATTCTAACATCAACGTCCAAAATAAAATTAAAACTTACCAAAAATCCAAGAAATTTCCTAAAAAATTTTAAAAATCAGATCCACGACCCAAATTTGACCAATGACCCTTAATCGAAATCTAAAATACTAAAATAAAAATAGAAGAAAGAGAAAGAAGGTAACCTCTAAAACCAATAAAATATAAATTATTAGTCCAACTTAAAAAAATATTTCAAAGTTAAAAAGATTTGACTTTTCTTGGTCAAAAATTGATTTCAACTTCAAAAAGATGGAATTTTTTTGAAAATATTAATCCTAGTGAAAATCGTCATCAGAGATCATTATTGTGCCAGCCTAGCACAACCCAACACAAGTTTCAGATTTTCGGATTTCGTAATTTTGAAATTTTTTGGTAAAAAACGCGTTCCAAGTTCAAAAAGATTGCATTTTGTCAGAAAATATTAATCTTAGTGAAAATTCTGATTAGAGATAATTATTGTGCTAGCCTAGCACAACCCAACACAAGTTTCAGATTTTCGGATTTCGTAATTTTGAAATTTTTTGGTAAAAACGCGTTCCAAGTTCAAAAAGATTGCATTTTTTTGGAAAATAATAATTTAAGTGCAATTTGTCATTAGAAATAATTATTGTGCTAGCCTAGCACACCTCAGAACAAGTTTTCAATTTTCTAATTTCATAAATTTTGAAAATTTTAGATAAAAAACGCGTTCTCAGTTCAAAAAGATTGCATTTTTTTGGAAAATATTAATCCCATTGAAAATTGTCATTAGAGATCATTATTGTGCTAGCCTAGTACAACTCAGAACAAGTTTCCGTTTTTCGAAATTCTGAAATTTATCATTTTTAAAAAATTTTTTTAGTCGCTTTTTTCGAAAATGGTATTTTGACTTAATATTTGCCGCACAGTAGTATGCGTAGCAGGTAGTTCCTAGCACAAATTTTGTTTTGTCAAAAAAAAAAAAACAAAAAAAACAGAATGACGCTGCTGATTTTTTTTTAAATATTGTTTTTTTCGAAAATGTTTCATATCACATTTTGATTTGCGGCACATTTTTGTGTGACGTTTACGCTACCCAGGACAATATTTGTTTTTTTCGAAAAAAACTAATTAGCGAGGCTGACAAAAAACGTTTTTTTGATTTTTGGGTTCAAATTTTAATTTTTTCAAAAAATCTTTTACGACACAATAGAGCACAATTCAGCATAATTTTCATTTTTTCAAAATTTGGAGTTGACGTTGCCAATTTCCTAGACATCTCTGCCTCTCTGTGTCTCTGTCTCTCTTTTTCTCCCAAAGCAAAAATTTATCAATTACCTAATTTTCAGGTGAACGGAGGTCAGACGCCTCGCTGTCTTCGACGTGCCGATTCGGGCATGCCACATGAGGAATTAACCCCTCGATCAGATTCCTCCAACTCACCACCTCTCGACGTTGGAACCAACTCAACTGGTCACAACAGTAACACCAGTACCAACAGCGAGACTTCCAGTGGAGTTCACAGCAACGCCAGCAATGCTAGCAATGCCTCTCAAACTTCAAGTTCTCAAAGGCGAGCTACAAGCGTAGACGACCTGACTGGAGAACCACGAGAGGAGCCTCAATGGCGAAGCTGTTCTCTCCAGCGAGGCATCCAACCACCCACAGCCAACACCATTTTCCCACCTCCTCCTCCACCCTTAAACCCCAGATCCAATGGTCTAAACAACCAGAACTTCTCCCCTCAATATGTGAACCACACACCACTCTACAATGGAGACATGGTGGCTGGATGTCCAGCAGTTCTTCTCGAAAGCTCCAACGAAGCCACAGTCGTCATCAGAAGGAGATCCTCCAGGCCGAAACTCACAGACCCTCTTAATCCCAACGAGGAACCTTTTGGAAGGTCTACGAATATGAGGATGACCTCCTTTACTGAGAGCACTGACCTTCGAGCCATCCAGGCATCATCAGCTACCTTACCTCATTATCCAACCCAACCAGTTGTAACCTATCCACACTGTTCCACCATGCCCTTGCCACATGCTTCTCATAGTATGGCTGGAAACAATATTAGTGGTACCACTGGAAGCTGTGGATCTGTTCCCAAGCACACCAATGGACCACCTATTCACACATCTATTCCTTCTCACACTACCCTACCTTCTCATCATAATGGCGTTAGGTTAATTCCAGGTTCAGCCAACCCTTTTGTCAAGCGCTTCCCACCTGTTCCTGTCCACACTCAGGGCTGGGCCCTACCTGGACACCACACCTTCCCACAAGCACCTCTCAGTAATAAGTTGTCTGCACCCGCGCAAATTAGGCAGAGCGATCGCGATTCGGCGAATTTCTCCATGGCTAGTAGTGGAGATTCGGACACTTGTCTGCCGCATTAAAGATTAAGGGATGTTCAGTAGGATGTGTCGAAAGAAAAAATTTTGTTTTTTTTCTCATCACCTAATTTTCTTCCTCTGGTAAAAAATTGGACGATTCGATTTTCAGCTTATGAAAGAAGATTCGGAGGTGAGAACTAAAAAGCTATAAAAGTTTGTGTTTTTGATACATCCTGATGTTGAGGCTGATCTCAATGAAGAAGATTCTCTGATCATTGTTTGTGACTTCAATTGATGTGATTGAAGGTTTTCAAATTTGGATCCTTTTGATTAAGGAATTTTTCCTACATTATTGTCGAGAACTGAAAAAAAATATGGATGAAATTGTTTGTAGATAAAATAACTTTTTATTCACGTCCTTCAAAATATATATGTTGTCTTAGTGAAGAAAAAGAATTAGAAAAAAAGTATTAGAGTAAAACGCTCTCTGAAGTTAATAATTGTTGCAGTTAATTTTACCACGAAATAAATATTATCTTTTGTATTGTGAATTGAAAAACTTTATATTTTTCGACCATAGCTTCAGTCCTTTTAATTTTAAGATCATGGGAAATAACCATTAGAGTGGATCGAAAAGCACAAATTTTGGAAATTGAAAACGTTTTAGCACTGAAAAGTTTTCTACTGGGTCCCTCATAACTTGTGTAAAATTTGAAATTAATCCATTAATATCCTGAGGTTGGACAGCTCGAAATAAGTTTAAAAAATTCGTTATTCTCAGAGTTTGGAAAAAATCGCTAATGTTCCTTTTTTTTAGAAATCCACTTAACATGTTCAATTTTTATAAAATTGGACATGTTGGACCCAATTTTTATAAAATTGGGCATGTTGGGCCCAATTTTTATAAAATTGGGCATTATCTAATTTGAATTGACCTAAATTTCTAATTTGACTTTATGCAGAAGAAAATTCCATTCTTATGAACCCCTTAAAATGAAAAAAAGGTTCTAGAAGCTCTGCAAATTTGAATAAAATTTTTTTGAGTCTCCAGAAACTTTCTGGCACTGAAAATGTACCTACAAAAAAAATTGTAAAGACTTCAACATTTAAAATGACTATAATCTGATCCTGATTTAGGATATTACCATTTTAAATCTTGAAGTTTTCCCAATCTTTTTGTAGATAGATTTTGAGTCCCAAAAGTTTCTGGATGTTCACAAAATTTTATTATAATTTGCAGAGCTTCTAGAACTTTTTTTTTATTTTAAGGAGTCCATAAGAATGAGATTTTCTCCTATATAAAGTCAAATTAAAAATTCAGCAAAATTGATAAAAATTGGGATTATTAAGTGGATTTCGAAAAAAAGTAACATTAGAGATTTTTTCAAAGATCTGAGAATGACGATTTTTTAAAAACTTATTTCGGTTCCGCCCGACCTCAGGATATTAATCGATTCATTTCAAATTTTACTCAAGTTATGAAGGACCCACAAGGAAAATTCTCAATGCTAAGGCATTTTCAATTTCCAAATTTTGTGTTTTTCAATTCACCCTAATAACCATTTTTTCTAAAATAGGTTGAAAACTATTAAAATTTGGTGAAAAATAAATCCAGTTTGAAGCGATTTTGCTTTTCTTTAGAGAGGATATTGCAGAAGTAGTGAAAATTTCAAAATTTCTTTAAACTATGAAAAACTTATAAAATGTTGAGCATTTTTTCAAAATTTCTTTAAACTACGAAAAACTTACAAAATTTTGAGCATTTTCAGTAATATTAAGATAACATTTTTTTTTGGATTTTGCTTGATTTTTAAGTCGGCTCAAAAAAGTCACAAAAAAATTCGGTTGGAGAGGCCGAAATAAGTTTAAAAAATTCGTTATTCTCAGAGTTTTGAAAAAATCGCTAATGTTCCTTTTTTTAGAAATCCACTTAACATAAAACTTAAAATTCTGTAAAAAATAAATCCAGTTTGAAGCGATTTTGCTTTTTTTAGATAGGATATTGCAAAATCAGTGAAAATTTCAAAATTTCTCTAAACTACGAAAAACTTATAAAATGTTGAGCATTTTTTCAAAATTTCTGAAAATTTCAAAATTTCATTAAACTACGAAAATCTTAAAAAATTTTGAGCATTTTCAGTAATATTAAGACAACATTTTCTCTCGATTTAGCTTGAGTTTTAAGCCGGCTCAAAAAAGTCACAAAAATTCGAAAATATATAATAAGTTAAAATCAGTTAAATTTGTTTAAACCATTTCATAATGTAAATTTTAAGGTTTTGTAGAATCTATGTGATTCAATAAGTTCAGATTAATTTTGTAGAATCTATGTGATTCAATAACTTCAGATTAATTTTGTGGAATCTATGTGATTCAATAACTTCAGATTAATTTTGTAGAATCTATGTGATTCAATAACTTCTTCAGATTAATTTTGTAATTATAAGCAATGAAGGAATTTTTAAGACTTTTTTCAGCCAAACATAAACTCTGACAAAAGGCAGGAAAACTTTTGAACAACTTTCTAGATGCGTTTTCTAATTTCTACAGAAATAAACCTTTAAACTGAGCCTAAGAGCTTTAAAAGCTATTTATTACTTTATTTATTATTTATCTACAGAAATCAACCTTTAAACTGAGCCTAAGAGCTTTAAAAGACATTTATTATTTTATGTATTATTTATCTACAGAAATGAACCTTTAAACTGAGCCTAAGAGTTTTAAAAGGTATTTATTATTTTGTGTTATTCATAATTTAAAGAAATTTTAAAATTTGTACTATTTTTGCAATATCTTCTTAAGAAAAGGATAAATGTTTTTCATCTTGGACTTCTTTTCCATAGAATTTTAATATGTTTCAATTTATCTTAGAACAAAGTTTTTGTCCCCCTAAGTACAAAAATTAAGAGAACTTAAGCAAATAAAAAAACCAGAAGTCTCTTAATTCTCGACGATAATGTACTCTATTAAAAATTAAATATCTTTTTAAAATTGCGAGTCACCAGAGAATTGTATTCATCGAAGATACCGACAAAGGAACTAATGTGAAAAATTTCATACACAAACTTATCTAGTTTCCCAATTCAAAAATAGTCTAAATTGAATATTGAATTATTTGCTAAAAAGAAATCTTTCACTTTAGCACCTTTGCGGTTTTAGATTAAATAAATTAGCAATCAGGATTGGTTTCTGCACGAGACTCGATCTCGCCTTTTCAGATAATAATCATACAGGTAGCA
Source organism: Euceroptres primus (assembly GCA_037177015.1). Lineage (NCBI taxonomy): Eukaryota > Metazoa > Arthropoda > Insecta > Hymenoptera > Figitidae > Euceroptres > Euceroptres primus. The sequence goes on along the minus strand of JBAGKK010000334.1, from coordinate 7,891 downwards.
AATTATTGTGGAATCAACGCGAGCCTAGTTCTTCGCACAAAAGCGGATTCAATGTAGTTTTTATATGAAAAACTTTGTACTCGTATTTTTCGATTTAGAGAGAAGAAGAGCGAACAAGAAAACACATATCCAACAGCTTTCTCTCGTATTTTTTGATACAGTCTTTGCATCTGCAACGTGTGTGTACTCAGCGACTTTACATCAATTGTAAAGCTATTGTAGAAGTAGATGTTGCTTTTCCAAAATGTACCAACCATCTGTCAAACATATCCTCCAATTGTGATGCCTCCTTATCTCGATATTTCGTCTTAAATTTTCAAACGGTGACAATCCTAGAGGTTTCCTTATAATAAATAAAATTAAGACTAAATCTGAACTAGTTTCAACTAGAAAAAAAACTTAAATTGGAAGCCTCTAATTTGAAGTCATCGATCCAAAAGCTGATGCTTTTTTTAAAAATCTAACTAAAATGCTAGACTATACGATTGATAGCTATGCTTTTAAGGGGTTCAAAAACATTTACAGAAACCAATCCTGAGACGCTCTCGTTGAGAAATGTTCGGTTAGAAGATAAGTATGTACCCAAAGACTTGCTTCCTTATATTTCCCGCAAAGATAGTTTTTCCAGATAGTTAATGAAAAATGTACCTACACGAAAATATGCGGTTGAATGTAAATTGCCTCAGATTTTTTTCCTTCAAAAACTTAATTTTAGCAGAAAAAAATGTGGGGAAATGAAGATCCAACCAAATAGGCGTGTGGGTCGATCTCGATAGTTTCGAGAGCATTTATCGTTATTCGATACGTAAGAATTCGATAAGTATTCCATCAATGTTATGAGGAATATTACTCGTTTCGCTCTTAATAAGGTTCGTGTATAGGGAAAGTAAGTTCGTCTCGAAGGAAGACTGTCGGCTTCCTCGGGTGTATAAGACTTCTTAAGAATTTAAAATTAGGATGCTTTTTCTAACAATAATTGTAAATTTTGTTAACGACACTCTGTACATTGCTAATTATATATCGTTTTTCTCAATTTTTCACGACTTTTGGGGAGAACAAAAATATGAATCCCTTTTCTCCAAAGTGGTTGCGCCAGAAAAAGAAGATTATTATTAAGTCGTAAAAGTTTGTTAGACCCTGAGAAATATTTTCGACAGCTGCAATGAATTTTAAAATTAAAAAGGAAAACTAAAAACGTACAAAAAAAGCAGCCTGTGAAAAAATTTCTCTGGATGTAAATCAGTGACGAATTTGGCGCAAGTTGTAAATATTTATATTATTATTGTCCTTTAGTGATAAGCTACGATTAAGTGCCATTTATATTTGCTAATTTCCTTTCTGAGAAGTACTTAACTTGAAAGGCGAAAATGGCACTCTAAAGGGATTACAAGTACGTGCGAAAATGGCACACTAAAGTGATTACAAGCACGTGCCATTTATGTTTTCTTGATTTCAAATCAAGAGTATAAATGAATTACTGCCATTCATTGAACGAATCTATGAATCTCCATTTGTGCATTTACTCTTATCGACTGTCCATTATCGCCTTGTATTCGTTATTTTTACCGTTTCGTTGGTGCATGTTTTTTGTTTGTGAGTTACACATTTTTTACGTCCCTAATTATTCTAAGTGAACTTTGCGAAATGTTGCCGGTCTCTTGAGCAGAAATTCTAAAGGAATAGAAATTGTATAATCTAAGCATTTCTCAAATCACGTCTCGTAGATATCGTGACACTTGTGACCTTGAAAATGTCAGAGCTTCTGAAAAAAGTTACTTTTCGAAAATAGTCTGTTCGAAGTCACGATTTCTACACAAGATAATGTATTTTTCTCGCTGACATCCTTAGCTAGTTCAAAGGTAAAACGAGACGTATTTAAAACAAATACTTTTTGACGATAATTCATAAGTACCATTGTCGCATTTAAGTGTAATCACACACCATTCTTGAAAATTAGATTCGACCATCTTAGAAGGAACAAGATTTTAAGGAAGCTCGACTTAAAAAAAAATTGATAATTTCTTGAATAATTATGTAAAAAGTCCTCCTTGAATTTAAGTCAAACACCATTCGTGAAAATTAGATTCTACCTATTTACAAGGAACAAAATTTTAAGGAGGCTCGTCTTAAAAAAAATGATAATTTCTTGAATTTCGTGAAAAGTCCTCCTTGAATTTGAGTCAAAAGTCATAGCAACGGTTTGTTCAGTATTCTTTCCTGAATTGATGAAATGACAAATATTTTGGTAAGCGGGTTTTTCTCGACTTGAATGGTTTGTGAGATTTTAGCACGTATTGTATCGACCAAATGAAATCGTGATCGGTGGGGGAATAAATTAAACTTTCAAATTCAGCAAAGTCGTTTTGCCTTACCGATTGCACATATCATCTACGGACCAGGTTGGAAGAGAATTTTCAATCGTAGGCAGCAATAGAAAGAAGCAGCGATTTCGAATCATGTCACAAAATTTCAGTAACTCGTAAGCTGAGGGTTTCCAAACTTAATTTCATGCTTCTAGAAAAAAGGAATGAATAAAAATGTGAAATATTTTCAGTGTCATGAAATTTTTTGAGGAAATATCCTGGCATTTTTCATAAGACAATAGAAGTGCTTTCATACTTTTTTACACGTTAGATAGAAAAGAGAGAATGAGAGAGTGTTTTACTTAAGGTCTACCTCGAAAAATTGAAACGTTTGCAGCCAGAGTCAGCAACGATCGAACATACCTTTATCCATTCTCACAATGATCACCATCATCGTTAGTATCAGAAAAGTGTAGCTCGTTATTCACACGAGACTAAGAGAGAAGAAAGAGAGCGTTTGCTATCTTTTTTGAAAATATTTTTTTACCGCCATCGACAAATCTCATCTTAAAAAGTCACCTTAGATCCGGCTAGAGTCTTAAACGTTTATCTGTAGACAGTTTAAGGAGGCTCCGAACCGGATTAAAGAGTGGAGAAAATCGCGTTTTAGATCGGCACAAATTCCTTCGTGAAAGTTCTCATTCCTGTTAGGCTTTCTTGTCCAGTAAAGTTCCTCACTTTTTGTTTTGCTGGGCGGAAAATGCGGTTAGTAATTTCGAAATGGAATGCCTTTTGGGTTTCCAGCAGGGTGGAATTAATTAAATTAACTGTCGACAATTTTTTTATTGAATCGAAAAGAAAAAGAGTGAATACCGAAAAGAAAAAGTGAAAAAGAGTTTTTGTAGAAGAATAATAAATTAGAGAAGTTGGGAGGAAAATGGAAAATTCAAGTTGGGCAATTGTGAGAGTGTTAATTATTTCCACTTCACTTAACTGAGTTTTGATTGTAATGGATAGCCGGTCAGAGCTCTCCGCTTCGCGCCATAGGGGCGAGAAACTGAGTTGTCACAAGACACATTAAAACGCTGTAAATACAACAATGAATCATGTGAAAGCTAATGTACGAATATTGTATAAAGACTGATTAGACTAGCCTTGGTATTTATTCGATTATGATTACGCCAGCGTTCTCGCGCTGAGATTTCACGTCGCAAGTGCGATAATCGGATTTAGGTTTGGATATTTTCATACTTTACTGTTTCTGTCGTACAAGATTAATATTTAATTTATAATTGTAATATAAATTGTATAACAACCCAGTGTGGATACATATTTGTCTTAAGATTATCAATTGTCTTGAGAGATGAATTTGTATTGAGATATTTTAATATTTTTTTTTATAGTGTAAGGAGATAACGATTTCTGTTTAAAAGAGATTCTCGTTGAAGATATTTGTCGACGATGAATGAAAAATGCGTGGATTTGAAGAAATAAGAAAATGTATGTTTATTGCATTTTAAAAGCCGAGACACATGTTCGGAAATCTCACTGCGTGGAACAAAAAATAAATAAAGACAGAAGTATAACTTGAGCGCAGTTATAAAAGCGGCACTATTATCGTCACAACGTATCAATATTATTCAAGCAACGTATAAACTATTGAAACTAAATGTAAACTTTGTATATTCATTTACCAAGAAAATATTAATAAATTATTCAATGAAGTGTTGTTTATGTTTTTCCTGACAATAGTTAGTTATTAATTATTTTTTGCCTTTTTTCAGTATATTACATAAATTATAGTTCTTTTTGGCCTTAGTTATTAATTTTTCTTTTGAAATCTTATTTCCACTGAATGATTAAATAATTAGAGTTATTACTACTAGTTACTGATATATTACTGATATCTGTAAATGGTGTCTCAGGCTTAAGATGGTTACTGCCCAACACGTCGAAGGCATTTTTGGTTACAGTTGGATTTTTTGTTTGATAGTTTGCACGGGGCTGTCCCGGTGTATATCATCA
>JBAGKK010000333.1:249326-260155 GCA_037177015.1 Euceroptres primus | reverse complement strand
TACGATTTTTTGAGGTTATGTCGAAAACCAATCGTGAAAGGTGCTATTTTGACCTCAGATTCGGATTCAGCGTCTCAGGATACATAGGAATACATGTGTCTCATCAAAAGTACCAGACTTTTTTTTGTGTGGCTGTGTTATTTTTCCACCTTCTAATGAGTTTAACCCTGGTCAACACCACCATCTTATTTTACAGTTATTCTTCTGTTAATCCACATTAGCGTTTGTCAACAAAAAAAAAAAAAATTAAGGGTTGGCACCAAAGAGAAAAGAAAATTTTTTTGGCACATCCCAATCTACAGAAGGCAAAGTCGTTGCAAAATTAATAGAAGCTCTCTTGAGCGGGATTTTTTCTTTGTCAGGCTTTTATTTCTCGAATCGGAATTTCTGTCATTATGTGCAATTAATGATCTGCATTTCTGCTCGATGAAACTCGCTATTATGAAGCATAACAATGTTGGATAATTCGTTTTGAAATTTGCAATTCTCTGTTTCGAAAATTTACGTATTATTCATATATTATGCTCTTATTATACTTCCATTGATTAAAATAGTGATTGATTTATCAGAAAATGATTTAGTCGGTTCTGTTATTCAGACCAAGTTTCGTAAAAAAATTTACAAGCTATTATAGCTTCACTTTAGCAGTCGTTTAATGATTAACGAAAATTCCTATATAATCGAAAGCCTTTACATTCTAGAATTTTATGGGAAATCCTAGTTGGTTTGAAGCTTAAAATTTTTTAAAGTTTAATGAAATTAAAAAGGGCTTTTAATGAATTAAAAGAGGGCTTTTTTGCGTTCCAGTATCAAATTGTAATTTTTGTCTTATTCTTTTTCAGTCCCTTGACGGTCAGAACATTTACAACTCCTGTTGCACGTTGCGAATCGACTACAGCAAAATGCAGAACCTCAACGTCAAGTACAATAATGACAAATCGCGAGACTACACTAATCCGACACTTCCCACTGGTGACGCAAATCTGGATGCTGCATCTCTTGCTCTGGGAGGCGAGCTTCTACCTCAGCTACTTCTTGGTGCAGCCGGTACTCAACCACGTGCTAGACTGCCCGGTATGTTTTTTTTCACAATTTTAGGTTCAGAATTTAAAAAAATAAAATAAAAAAGGAATGTATACAAATATACATTGCCAAAAACTTTTGAACCTAAAATAAGTAGACGAAACATTTTGCTTCGCTTTAATAAAATACTAATTTCTAAAAGTGTTCCAAGATTTGGATCTGTGTTTTATAAATCAAGAAACATTTTTAGAAATAAGGAAATAAGTGTATTTTTAATACATGCTGTGCTTTCTATTTTGATTGTCCTTTTCCCTAGGACTACAATTATGCAGTATGATGGAATTCTTCAGATTTTAATAGTCGTTATTATTGCTTTGCGATCAGTATTTATATTTTATAAATTGGAATGTTTTGTTGAGCAGTCTTGGATTTTAAGAAATTTTTATTATTTATAGACGCTTTTAGAGATCATTTGAAAGTTACGTTAAATTTTATCATTTGTTTAGTTTAATTCAATATTTAAAGTCAGGGGTTTTATTTTAGAAGCGAGTATACCGAGTAAAGTAAATGCTTTACAACCCAGATACAATAGTGCAATTTTTCCATTGTTTGAAAGCTATTGTGCTGAATAGGTATTATATTCCCGTGAATATCAACTTGGCATTCAAATAATAACTTTTCGTTTTATAGAATAAAAGGAAAACAATGGTTTCGAATAAAAGATTCAAATTATTCGAAATTTTATTTTGTAATTTCTAGAACCAGGAAAAAAAATGTTCGATTTAAAATAAAAATGAAGTAATTTGAAAATAACATGGGTTTAAAAGCATTCTCATTTTATCTTTACTCAGTATACTCCAATCTTAATACTTGAAGTTTTGATTTTTTATATGATTTTTTTAAACTCAAATTTGTTTTAAAATATTGGATTATTTGTAAAGAAAATAATGGAATGATTAATAATCAGAGTGGCGCCTTGACGTGGAAACCGGGAAAGGCCGGAAAATGACCTGGAATTCTGTCTAAAAATCTGCAATTTTGAGATTTCTATTAAAAAATCCGAAATTCACTTTTGATTGCAGTAAAAGTTAAGTTTTTACTCTGTTGATAATTTTGGTCAACTTAGAAGTTGTTCAAAATTCTTGCTGTAAAATATTTTTTCTCATAAGTTCAAACAGTTTATAGAACAAGCGAGCTAGTTTAAGATATTAACTTCAAATTTCAAATTTTAGGCACCAAAGTACATACCTAATGTTAAATAAATTCTGATTTTATAATAAAAGTTATGGATTTTTACTTGAAGCAATCAAATAATGTTTTTTACTTGACCTCGAAAATTTGAAAATGAGATTGGGAAAAACCAGGAATTTGAAATCGGCGGATGAATCGCCACCCTGATAATGCAGTTTGCTTACTCATGCCTAATTGTAAAGTTTCACGTATGGCCTTCCAACTCAAATCATTTTTATGGAGAAAAATTGAGGAAATTGTTCAATGACACGAAGTAGAATAAGCCATTTTTATTCCCATGCAAAAAATCAGCTTTTTTACCACACATTCGTTATTCATAATTTCTCAATAGAATCTCGTCCAGTTGTGGTAAATATTGTGATTAAAAGCTCGAAGAAAAATTGTTTAGCATATTCCGATAAATTCAAATAAAAAAAAAACAAATTTGAGTAAAGAATAAAAATTTCGTTCATTTGAATATTTGAAACTTCAGGTACATCTAATCTTAAAAAACCCATGACTCTAAACTTTTTTATTTTATTTTTAAACCTCTGTTTCTGAGCCAATTAATAACGCCACGTGAATTTCCTGAAGTAGAGTCCATTGCAGGCGCGCCGAGCGTCCTGGCATCGCCTTTTGCGGCCATGCACGGACTTCCGTCGCCATTGACAGGGCCTTACAACGGAGTGGCTCCTGCAGGAGGTCTCGCAGGTTTGGGAGGATTCACCCTTGGTGCTGGAGCCCTAGGAGTCCGAGTTCCTGGAAGCCCTCAGCCGTCCTCGGTTTTGCTCATTAGCAATCTCAACGAAGAGGTAAGTGCTTCTACCTTATTCCTCGCTTTATCATCTTTTATTTGACTCGACCTTTCGACTCGAGTCAGGAACTTTTTTTTCATCATCTCAAGACGGCATCTCGATATAATTTCTCCGCGAGGCACGACCTTCCTCTGAATTACTTTCATTTTAAAATTCAGAGTTTACGAGAGCAAATAAAACTGATACTAAGCCAACTTCCGGCTCTCGACGTGCCTCGCGGTGGATTTATTTCGCATCTAAGAATCTAAATATCTTGGTACGTACCTACGTGATCTATCAATAAATAATGAGATTGGCATACCCCGCAGTTTCTCGACCCTTCTTGAATATTTCTTCATCGAAGGAGCCAATCCAATCTTCTCCATCTTGGATAGCTGGTAACAATTCCAAGCTAATATACTAAGAATGAGATTTGTCAAATAATTTGGGCTCATTCGACGAAGAAAATCGTATCACACGATACGTTGTTTTCCCTGTCATGTCCATGCCCCCTAATCTTCATTTTCTAAGCAGACTGTACGAATCACTCTATGAAGTCACCCATCTCTAGCCCTTAAATCGTAACATTGTTGCGATATTACTTTTGTCGAGGCGCCTTCTGACCGTTGATTTTACTTCTTTCCTTGACTTCTACCATCAGTTTTTAAAAAGCAGGGAGCAAAAGTAATTTGATAGAAGTTTTTCTTAAATATATTACAGTTCTGTCCCGCAATAAACCGAATATGTAATATTTGAAAAGTATTGTCGACTGAATTTAATTTGAATTCGAGTGAAAAGAAGGGAATACAAACAAGGAAATAAAAGAGAATACAAGTCAAATTTGAATGTTGGATATATTTACGTATGTTGAACGTAGCACTGTAATTGAAAAACATGCTCGAGGGACTTTGAATTAAATTGCAGTGAAAAGAACGAAATGTAAAAAAAGAAGGAAACAAAAGAGGATAAAAGTCAAATTTGAATGTTGGATATAAAGTTTCAATTACTCTCTGGAATTGACAAATGTCAAAACCTATGGGGATGCGGAAGTTAAAATAACGAAAACATTTAAAGAGTCGAGGGCGCCTCGAAACTGTGTGTCGACATCACACCTTGCAGCTGCAACTTGTCACTACTGTACTATAACTGTGTGTACTACTATCGTTTTTATTGCGCACAAGCTTCGCGTTACATCCCAAAAAAAAAAAACATTGATACTACAATATCACTTGATCTCCATTTGCTCTCTTATCATTTTTTACAAGGTTTTCCTATTTGGATGATTTTAAATTCTAAAACAGAATTTTTTACATTCATTTAAATTTCTCATCTTTCTCATTTTAAAAACTTTCAAATTGTCTATTTAAAAAATAATTAAATTCTGGGAAGCATTTTTTTAAATGTCACAGTAGTTTGCTTGTAGGGGCTTTTTGAAAATAGATAATCACTATTTTTTCCACTTCTTTTTCCATCTGTGCCGTAAATTTTAAAGCACGAAGTACGTGAATCTTGTGCGTTCCCATACTATACATTAAATCCTATATACTCGCTGACTACTGACTGGACTCTGTCTGTTCTCTGTGTAGATGGTCACGCCTGACGCTCTCTTTACCCTGTTTGGTACGTCTCCACATTTATATTATTAATTATATTACATTATTAATTATTATATTTATACACAAACCCTGTTGCAAGTTTTTACATACCTCCAATTTGAATCGATAGTTGTATATTTGTAATTTTTACAAAGAACTATTTGATAATAATCAGGAGAGGATATTCATTAAATGTAATTTTGATACTGTTCCATATAAAGTATAAACACGTTTCCTCTCCTTAAATAAATCAGTTTTACAATCGTTAAATTATCTCATCAGAATAAACGAACATATTTGAAAACGATCACATCATCTTTATCAACTTTTTTCCAGTTTCTGCCAGATTTTGTTTTCTCAAGGCTTATTTAATTACTTCAGATTTCTAATTTTACGTTTAATCCGTTTTCCGATTATTTTTTTCGTGATTTCAACTTACTTTATTACTACAGCTATATTTATCGCCATTACTATTGTCATTGTTGTCATCACCATCATGCCTCACGTCATGTTCTCTATCTCCAAGCATCTCTTCTAAATTTTTCATTAATATTTTATTAATAATCAGTTTTCAAACACCTTAATATAATTACAAGAGCTTTCGCTTGGATTATGTGATCCCGAATAGAAAACTCGCTTCTCGAAAACAGCTCACCTTCTGGATCCATTAGCCTATCTCTTCATGCCATTTTCAATCAACATTACGACTCTTTCATAATTATAAAATTTTATTTGACATGAGTCTTGTAAGTAAAATACTATTAACTCAAAGACTCTATAACAGAAGCGCGTTTGTGAATAATAAATTCAGATCCTTTCTTTATTTATTTTTTATTTTCAAGAGATTTATATTTATATTTTAGATTTAGATTTGGATGCAAATTTAAATAAAAGTTTACAAATGAAAGAATCGTAGATTAACAAAATTTCTGATAGGATCTGAAGGTGAGTTCCTTACGCATGAATTAGATTTAGAATTAGATTTAGATTTATATTTAGAATTAGATTTAGTCTGAAAGAAGATAGTTTTGAGTAAACCGTTGTTGAATTTTCAAATTAAAGAAAAATATTTTTTTTTATAACCCAAAATATTGTTACTAATTTGTAAAACTTATTGTTGTACGTGTAGGCGTTTATGGGGATGTACAGCGTGTGAAGATCCTCTATAACAAAAAGGATTCTGCCCTCATTCAGTTGGCCGAACCTCACCAGGCACATTTAGGTATACTTTTTAATTCTAAAAATTTATTATAATATTTAAAATTATAATTATTATATATTATTATTATAATTATTATTTATTTTAAATTTATTCATATCTATATTTGCCAGCTGAAGAAATCAATAAGAGCTTTGTCAATAATGAAAATTTTCCCCCCTTTTTTTTTTGTTTGGGACTCTTTCTGGAAAAAGTTGTCAATGAAATCAATCTGAACTTTCTCAATAACTAAACATTTACCCCGTTTTTTGTGGGGGATGTTTGATAAAAGTCTCCTTGTTACAAATCAATGTTTTTTGGTCAGCCTTATCAATTAAAAATATCAGTAAACTTAGAAAAAAGCCACATCTACTGCAAAAATGTGAAATTTGCACTTTTTGGAAAAAGTGGCCAATGAAATCAATCGGGGCTTTTTCAATAATAAAAAATTTGCAGTTGATCTTTATTAATGTATGTAGATAGTACAGAATAATATAAGCGCTTGCGAAGATGGGTCTAGTTTAATTTTTAAAAAAACTTTTGGTGGTATTAACTGGCTTGAATTTTGAACTAAAATTTTAAAATATGACTGGCATTCCTAATTCCCAGCGATCACTCACATGGACAAGCTGAAGGTGTTTGGTAAGCCGATCAGAGTGATGCTCAGCAAGCACCAGACAGTCCAACTGCCAAGAGAAGGACAACCTGACGCAGGTCTCACCAAGGATTACACCAACAGTCCTCTCCATCGATTCAAGAAACCTGGCTCTAAGAATTACCAGAACATTTATCCACCAAGCTCAACGTTGCATTTATCAAACATTCCGTAGGTTTTTTTAAATTTAATTTTGAAATTAAAAGTCTAAAGATTGACTAGAAATTCGAATTTACTGAGAGGATGATGGTAAAATACTTTTTATTTTCAGGGCGACTGTTTCCGAAGAAGAGATCAAAGAATTCTTCACGAAGAACGGCTTTACAGTAAAGGCTTTCAAATTTTTCCCCAAGGACAGAAAAATGGCGCTTATTCAAATGGCAAGCATGGATGATGCCGTAACAGCTCTGATTGTAAGTAAAAATATTATTTAAATTTAATAGAATAACAGCATTTTACAGAAAATTTTCACTCTAAAATTTTCAAATGCCCAAGATTAAGGATCAAAATTCAAATTTAAAAATTGAAACTTCAAAGTTAATATTCTAAAATAAGAAACGACCGAATTTGGAAAAATAATTTCAGTTTTGAAGATCTAGTTTTTAAAACAGTAGATATTTAAATTTAGTGCTTCAATTAAACGGTTTAGTGATCTGTGACATATGTCTCGAATGGGCGCATGTGTGATTTATGAGAGACATTTTGTATTAAATGCGTCAGTTGCGAATTTAATTGTCAATATTTCAATAGCAATATTATATATTTTATGATATTATTTTTGTGATTTTAAAAAAAAGGTAAATAAAATTTTAGAAACATAATTCGACTTCAAAGTGCAAAAAATCTGGAGTTCACTGGTATGGAAATTGTTTCATTTAAATCTTTCAGCTTTGAACAATTTTAGTCAGAATGGTTTTAAATTTCATTGCTTTCAAACTTAAAAATTTGTAGTTCGCAATATGTACTTTCTAACTTAAAAGCTTTTACAGTCGGAAATTTACAAGCTTTAATATTTGAAGATTTTAACATATTATGCTTTTATATTGTGTTTCCGATTCCAAATCGGAGTAATTTTAAAGCAAAAGTTTTTAAAGTAGAATTCCGGTTAAATTATAACCACATGTAAAATCCTAACAAAGCAGGGTGGCGACTTGACCAGGAAGCCGGGAAAGACCGGGAAATGACCTAGAATTTTATTGACCGGGAAAAAACATGGAAATGACCGGGAATTTTATTAAGAAACCGGAAATTTACTTTCGATCGCAATAAAATTCAAGTTTTCATTATTTTAATAATTTTGGTCAACTTAGAAAAGTGATTTCTACTTTATCTATAGTCACAGGGCATATGAGTGTGTTTATTAGGTATTAGGTTACGTTCCGATTTCTTCTACCAGGCGTGGCGTTTACGAGTGCACTATATCTATATGGGCGCTGTTATTTAGGTAAATTGAAAAATTGAGTCTTGTGGCCACCCCTTAAAATCAGTTAGAATATTAATAAAATTGTTAAAAATAAAAAACAAACAATTTAGAAAAACCAATTCAGAAACAAATTAAAAAACCAAAATTTACTCGCTTCGAACTCAACAAAAATTTAGGAATTTGAAATCATAAACATTCAAAATGTAACTATTCTGTAAAATGTTCAAAATGCCATCATTTTAAATTGGAAACAATCAAAATTGAACGATTCTAAACGTCGTTTCAAATTGGGCACTTTAAATTAGAATTGTTAAGTTAAAACGGTTTTTACGCTAAAATCCTTTAATAAATCTGTTAGGATTAATAATTGTCAAATTGTGGTTTATATTTTGAAAAATGTAAAAAAAAATGGAACAATGGAAATTGTAAGGTTCAAAATTGAAAATTTAGCATTCCTGAAAATTCGATTCACAATTATTAAACAAATCATTCGTTTTCAATTTCAAAAGTTTAAGTTTTTAGTGTTGCCCAATTATGAATCTACGAATTATCAATTATTTGAAAATTGTAAATAATTCACAAAATTTCCCAAAATTTCTTCCCAACTCAATGAAAATGTTAAAAATAAATTATGTCCATCTTCCAATTCAGAAAAAATAAATAAATAAAAAATTGCACACATTGCTCTTAAGAAAAATGTTGACAATATAGAATTTTCAGAAATATTGGAATTACATTGTTTCCTTCAAATAATAAAAATAAAAAATTCTCCTCTTTCATATCAGAAAAAATTGACCCCTCACATCTTAGAAAAGTGTTAAAAACAAATGTAATAATTACCCCCTTTCACTTCAGAAAAAAATTATAAACCTAAATTTCCTCCCTTCCTACACAATAAAAATTTTGAAAATAAAAAATGTACATCTTGCAATCTTCCACTCCGGAAAAAAATTAAAAACCAAAACTTCCTCCTGTGTGGATCATTAAAAATGTTAAAAATAAAAAATGTCAATAAAGATTTTAAACTTTAAAAAATTCCTTTTTCCAATTCCGAAAAAAATGAAAAACCAAAATTTGTTTCTTTCTAACTCAATGTAAAATGAAATTAAATATATATGGGGCATTCCATGCCCCATATTATCGGAACGTTTTTTTTCTCAAAATTTTTGTTTTTAAATGCACTTTTCAAAAAAAAATATATAAAAATTATACACATCCATCTTCAACGTTTTTTTTTTTTTTTTGAAATTTTCAGAAAAAACGGAAATTCCGAGATGATTGTCAGTTTTTCTTTTTTTTTTATATAAAAAACTTTGACATTTTCCTCAAATTCTCTGAAATTTTCAGAGTGGGATTTTTTCGTTTTCTATTTTTCTTTTTCAATTGAAAAAATTTTTTTAACTCAGATTATTTTTCATAACACTACTCTGAAAATTTTTTATAATGCACAAAGAACCTTGAAATTTGGAAAAAAATAATAATAATTAAAAGTGGTAGTCATCGGAAAAATTTCAATTTTTTTCGAAAAGGTCAGAAAAAATAAAAGATAGCCCTGAATAATTTTTTTGTATTTTTTTCGAAAACTACATTTAAAAACAAAGAAAATCAAAAATTTAGCCTTGAATAATATTTTTGTATTTTTTTTCGAAAACTACATTTAAAAACAAAGAAAAGAAAATGTGGCCTATTTCTGACTAAACCATAAGCTTTTAAAAATTTTGAAGCAGTTAATTTGGGATGAAATTCGTTTGAAAATGGAAAATTTTCGAAAATTGGGAAGTTATTGTTTGAGAACTTATAACTTGTGACATCTGTGTGCATTTCTATCAGTTAAAAATGAAATTATTCAAACACTATCTTTAGGAAAATTGACAACTTCCATAGAAATCTCGCATAAAATTACTTAATAAACTATGTTTTTTTGGGAATGTAAACAAAAAAAAGCGACGTATTAAAAAAAAAATCAAACGAATTTCATTCCAAATTAACTGCTTCAAAATTTTTAAAAGCTTATGGTTTAGTCAGAAATAGGCCAAATCTTAACTATTTTTTCATTTTCTTTGTTTTTAAATTTAGTTTTTGAAAAAAAATACAAAAACATTATTTAGGGCTATCTTCTATTTTTTTCTCACTTTTTCGAAAAAAATTGAAATTTTTCCGATGACTACCACTTTTAATTATTATTATATTATTATTATTTCAGAGTAGTGTTATGAAAAATAAGCTAAGTTAACATTTTTTTTAAATTGAAAAAGAAAAATAGAAAACGAAAAAATCCCACTCTGAAAATTTCAGAGAATTTGCGGAATATGTCAAAGTTTTTTATAAAAAAAATTTAAAAAAATTAAAAATAACAATCATCTGGAAATTTCCGTTTTTTTCCCGAAAATTTCAACAAAAAAAAACGTTGAAGATGGATCTGTATAATTTTTATAAATTTTTTTCTGAAAAGTGAATTTAAAAATAAAAATTTTGAAAGAATAAAACGTCCCGATAAGTAAATTTTTGAAAAAATTATGGCCATTTGAGAAAATACATTTTTTTGAAAAACCCATAACTTTTTTTGGGTCAGGTAAAAAAATTTGAAAAAATTCTGAAAAATGTTTTTGATAGGGTAGAAAAACAAAAAAGTTTCAGCCAAATCGAAAGGGGTCGGGGTCAAAAGTGGTCGATTTGGCATGGAATGCCCCATATACATATATGTTAATAATATTTTGAAAGCACTTCTTAATAGCTATAACATATTTTTTTCAATTTTTTTTACCATAGATCCTTTAAAATTAAACACATTATTATTTCCAAATTTCAGCGCACATTATTGCAACCTTATTGGCTTTTATAATACTTTTCTCTCAGGGAAAAGTCAGGGAAATTGAAAAATCGAGTCTTGTGGCCACCCTGACAATTCACT
>JBAGKK010000333.1:232000-247414 GCA_037177015.1 Euceroptres primus | reverse complement strand
AAGTTCTTTATTCTTTCATTCTTCTACTTCTTGATGTTATAACAAGATTATTTTTGACTCCCGATATTGCAATAAGACATTAAGAACATACTTTAAGATACTTACTTGACATTTTTTATTTTAATCTTCCAAAGTATATAATCTTAAATAAATTAAAAATTTAACAATTTTACCGTGAAAACCCGAGAAATGACCGCTTTATTTTTATTGTATAAAAAGAAAGCTTATTATATGATTTGAAGAGTGTAACATTCCTTGTCTGATTTTGTAAATTTTTAATTATATATATATTTTCAGCGAAAGAATTTTCATTTTTTTTCCATTTTAAGAAAAACATTTTGCAATTTTTTGCTCTGTTGTGCTACAGGATGTTTAGAATGAACGTCATGAATTAAATCAAATCTTTGCATTTTACAGCAAATATGAATATGTTAAGTTTTAGTTAACCGGGAAAATTGAAAAACTTGACCGGGAAATGACCGGGAATTTGAAATCGTCCGCAGAATCGCCACCCTGCAGAGGCAATACAAATTATCAGAAATGAAAATTATACTTTTTGAGCGGCACAATTAATCTTTGAAGACTACCTTATTTTTTCTACAAAACCTCGAATTCTTTGGGAATTTCAAAACCCAAATAGGAAATTAAAATTGTGCTTGTCGTTCGATAAAATTATTCTCTTATGATATATATAAAGTTATTTTGTATACACAATCTCGAATTCTGAGAGAATTTAATTTCTGAATTTCTATAGGCACCTAAGTGTCCTTTTCATTTTGGTAAAAAAAAAGCACTTGATAGTAAATAATGAAATTCATCTCTGTATTTACTATTGATGCTGATATTTGTTTGTTTTAGAAAATGCACAACTTCCAGCTGAGTGAATCCAATCACCTGAGGGTATCGTTCTCAAAGAGCAATATCTAACAAGAGAGGCTGCCACCTTGTGAGCCACAGTGGTTCCAGCCCTACGCCCTATACCACTATTGGTACCCTAGTGCCGTATACGACTGATGATTGACCGGTTGACCGATTGATTCTACTTGGTTTTCAAATCGCCATCGTTCCAGTGAGTCCTCGTTCTCGAAAAAAGAAAACCCATGAGCGATTTCATCCTACAAACAGAATCGTGCAAAGAGAAATGATTTCTTTCTACGGTGTCGTTGGTACCGTCCTCGAATGCCAACTGACGGTACAAAAGCCACCGTAATAAATTTACGCCCGATATTCCTGCGGGCAATTTAGGGCAGCTTTAGGGCTGGAAAAAGAACGCCCGATCGTTCTGAAGACAGGGCATGTAACGGTTCAGACTCTCATAAGAATTCACAAGCCAGACCTGCGCAACAGAGCTTCGTTAAAAATTACTCTGAACGAATCTCAAAATTCGTTACTCAAAATATAACTTCTTATTATCATCAGAGCCGTATCTGCTCTCGAAGCGTTCGTTTGACTATAAACGAAAAAGAGAAGGAACCAGTTGTATAATGGAGGGCTCTGCTGACAGTCCTGAATTCTTGTACAGAGTTAACGTATGATAATCCTAAGATAAATATATTTTACAAGCGTCACGCTGGCCGTTCGCGACGGGAGAAATGACTCTCGCCGTTATCGGCAAACCCTATATTGATATAATGTAAGATTTAAGAATTTTTAAAGTTAGATGAAAAACAGGCAACTTTACTCGTAGGATAGGGGAGAAACCAGCGACGAATCGAGTGTCGCCGCTCGAGAAGATAGATAGTTTCTCGATTACTCGATCGAGTGCTGAATTATTTTCCGACTCCGCCTCGTTTTTCGTCATCGATTGTTACTTTCGATTTTCCCGCGAATTGATCTTTGTATGAAAGGCTGTGGAAATCAGAAGGCATTTAAACGTGGCGGGCGAGGAAAACACAAATAATTATTACACTTAAGAGTAAGCCAATGTCATGGGACCCTTTGCAAGGTGCTACTTCCAACTTCGTCGACGAATCGCTCCTCTCGGTTCCTCCAAACTATGATGAGAGGGCCGGTCCGCTCGGAGAAAAGCGAAGTGATTTCCAAGTTGGTCGCTAAGCGTCGTAGACAGTGTAAACACCAAGGGAGCCATCAATCTTTCTTTAAAACGTCCTTACACTTTTTTTTAACTTTATTAAGATGAAAAAAATCTTGCGAGTGAGATTTACAAATTCTTTGAGGCGTTTTAGAAAGATTTGGTGGCTTGGCTTCCATCGACTGCGAGTGTATTAGACTTCAGAGACCTACTTTGAATGTGTGATTGATTACGAATCTTTTTGTAAATAACGACTCGCCAAGTCGAA
The DNA here is from genome assembly GCA_037177015.1 of Euceroptres primus. NCBI lineage: Eukaryota > Metazoa > Arthropoda > Insecta > Hymenoptera > Figitidae > Euceroptres > Euceroptres primus. Next base: position 245,114 of record JBAGKK010000333.1, on the reverse strand, counting down.
GCAAGTTCGATCGCTCCGAAACTGTCTAAGTCGCGCGGGTGTTTATTTTTATAATTTTTATCCTTCGGTTCGACGATAAGTATTACAGACACGCACACGTCGCTACGAACATACTGATACATACACAGACACAAGCGCACAGACAGAGGACACTGAACACGTTTTCTTAGTTAACTAGAGATTTAGGAATGCGTAGGACTAACTATTATCGTAAGTTAGATTATAGGAGAGGGAAGGAGGATTGAACGTTGAACATATCGCTATTACGCGTTTCTACGTGCGAGCGCGCATTACTTTGTTGCAGGGGTTTTTCGTTCGTGACGAGGGAAAACTTTAGAAAGGACAAATTTTGTCCTTTAGAAAGAAAACATTTGGTCCCTTAGAATGGACAAATTTTGTCCTTTAGAAAGGACAAATTTCGTCCTTTAGAAAGGACAAATTTTGTCCTTTAGAAAGGACAAATGGTCCTTTGAAAATAGAGAAACATCCCTTTTTTGTCACCGCAAGAAATCCCCGTAGGAGTGTCGACAAAAAGATAAACGGTACCTAGGAATCTGTTGTGTTTCAATGTTAATATTGGCCGTGAAGAATTGTAAATGAGTTAATAATGGTGGTTAAGCGTTGGTCGACAGAGCGTGGTGTGAAAACTGACCAAGATTTATCGACAAGACTAGAGACAGACGAAGCAATTTAAAAAAAGGGACGGGCGTTACACACGGATATCTAATCCAGCGGACTGACGCAGATTTCTGCAATGAAATCCTTAAAACTAAAATTTAAATATCGCCGTAGATTTTAATCACAAATATAATTCAACGTCTGTCGTGGACAATCTACTTGAACTTGATTAGTTGACACTAATCTGTAAGCCGCTGATTATGAGCATTTTGGTCTAACCGACATGACGTTCTGTTGGAGTCAATTAAATTTTAATGATACATATTTAGATGAAAAAAAGAGAAGATTCGAGAGAATGCGCGAGCAACCGAGAAAATGGAGACGCGTGACTGAAACTGAATTGAACGAATGCGAGAAAGAAAGGTAGGGAACATGTAGTTTGTGAACAAACTAAAAAGCGAGTGCCGGCCTGGCAGTTTTGTTTGTGCCAAAAGTAGGCTAGCTCTAATTCTAGGCGTGGATCATTCGAAAAGTAAATAGGTATTTCGAAATCCAATGACGAGGCTGAAACCAAACGATCTTCAACTTTTGGTTGATTTTGAAATATTTTCTTTAAACTCTTCTTATTAAATTATTAAATTGTTTTTTGGATTCAGCCTCTCGACCAATGAGCGCTGGAAGTAAAGGTAGCAAGTAGCCGGCATGAGCGAAGGGGCCAGTCTTTGCACCTACGATCTGTGTCTTTCGAATCTCTGAGATATTGCTAACGCAGTGACAATTACACTTACAAAGAGCCTCTTGGCACACGAAACATTTCAGACTTTATTACAGGCTTACCACACAGAGACACAGAATACACACAGGCACAGAATATACACAAGCACAGAATACACACAGGCACAGAATACACACAGACACACCAGGAAGCTCTAGTATTAATTTTATTACGAAGAGTATTTTTTTCTTTTAAGTCATCATTCGCTTTTATATCGACTCGCTTTTTCATTAAGAATAATACCGACAACACAGCATTTTTCTCTATTCACTCTTGACTATTTTTCTCTTGCATTTACTCAGTATGTTTCATTTATCCATTATACTTTCATTTATACATTACACTTAAATTCTAGCATTAAGCCTCGAGTATTATACTTATAACTGCCTAGTGCTCGAACTGACAGCCCTATCGCCTAAATACAATTACACTGGTTAGCTCGTCTTACTTAATAAAATTCACTTCAAGTTTCAGTGATTTAGATACGGTTAGATTTTCACCCTTTTATAAAGAAAATTTACTGCCCTGCGCATTTTTTAAATCAAAATTTGTTTTTTAAATATAATCCGTTTCTCTTGCCAGTCGTCCGTCAGAGTTCTTGGCGGACTTTTATCAAATATGGGAACAGGTGCCAGTCTTCTTTAAGCGATAAATAAAAAAAGGCTACAAAGTAAATAAATCTTTAAGTAGAATCTCGAACTTGCGATTAGTCTTGGTCGCGATTAAACGATATGTGTTCGAGTGACCAGTTTGCATTTCACTAAAAGAAAAACAATCGATGGGGCAGTGGTCGCGAGCAGAATCTGTACAGAGTGCTCCGAATTTTCTTGGAAATCTGTGCTATTGTATTTTAATTTTTTTTATGTTTCCAACTTTTAAAATAAATAAAAAACACTGATAAATCTCGGAACATTCTGTAGACATTTCGATCGTCTATCACATTAGCTGTGTTGAGGGGGGCCGTGGTGATTGTTGGGATAGCCAGCACTCGCTAAAAGGTGTCAAAGAGATTTGGGCTATCGAATTTCTTGAAAAGGAGAAAAAAGCAGGTCTTCATTAAAATTTCCCCGATGGAAGTCGTTTTCAGTATTCTTGCCTTTCGGGTGATTTAACTTTAACGCGTAAAATTAAATACACAAACTCATTTTTAACGACTTCCCAACGCGAGATTTTTGATCGAGGGACGCCTTTTCGAAATTTGTAGCTTGGATTTGGCCACGTAGTAAACAATGCTTAGCCTACAGAGCATATAAATAAAAATGAATATTTATAAATATATAAAAATTGACACTTATAAAAATGACTCTTAGAAAAAAAAACACACACTTATGGGATGTAATTATTCTCCTATATATTTGATATGTCGCATTGTAACTCGTGTGTCTGAATTGCGCGACGGCTGCATCCCAATGTTCTATATTTTATTAATAATGAGTAAGGCTAGGATTACGGATTAAAGTAAAATAACGAGTGAGAAAAGTCTAAGCTTTGCGCTCGAGTAATTAAAGAATCAAGATGGCAAGACGATAGATGTAGAGGGTAATTAGGACCAGTGATTGACTCTTGCGAGAAAAAAACGTGCTCTGTGATGAACGAGGGCGCCGTAACTTTCCGAATTTACCTTGATGTTCGTGAAAAACTAATCTGTAATAACAAAGTAACAAATCTGCAACACACTCAAACACACATCGCCTACAGACAAAACACACTCGAAAGTTACACACGTGATACAATTTAACTGACAAAGACAATTGTGTATAATATGTAATTCGATTAGACACAGGGTTTACAAGGAGTGAGTTTTACTAGGAGGAACTAAATGCGAGGAGACAGACTCGACGGAATGAATTATCAGAAAGAAAGCATGAGTGTGTATGAGAGGAATTCGAATTTAGTAAAACTAGGGAAAGTCGTAATTTCTCATCAGGAAATAGTTTAGAGAAAGAGAGAGCAAGGGAACGTGTGCCGGATAATGTCGATCTCCTTTTCCTTGTCTGATCTTCCAAATGACTCTACCCCTCCGAATTTCCTAGGAAATTTTAGAATCTATCTGGCGAAATTTCCAATCTTTAGAGTAGAGGGAAAATTGAGAAGATGGAGAGAAAAGAGTCTTAGCTTAGCGATTTACTACTGGCGTCATCTCCACAGCTTTATTATTAGATGTTATTTTCCACTCTTACTTCCGCGTCGGTGTTACTGTGTCAATATTAAGAAAAGAACAGGATAAAGAGACATAGGTAGTATTAGGTAATTTTTGAGAAAGAGAACCCGATTCCCCTTCTTAGGTAATGTCGTTAGGTTAAAGATATAACTGATAGGCGTTTAGAGCGATAAGCGAGAAAAAGAGAGTAAAAGATAAGAGTAGCTTAGCATTGTAGAAACTCCTTTGATTATTATTGAATGTGCATAGTCAAATGACAATCACTCTTTATCGACAATGACAAGGGAAATCCGTTTTCAATTTCAGTCGGCTTTTCCACATTTGCAAAACTTGTTGTCACTTCCGTTTCTTACAAACCACTTTTCATATTTTTGTTTCTTTCTTCTCCTGTCGCCCTTCTAATCTCGACATGATTAGTCCACTCGACTCTGGACCTCAGACTGATGAATCAATTCCAAATTTATCCACAGAATAATTTTCTAAGACGATTCTTTAGACTGATTGTTCAGAGGTGAGAGACACTCAAGTTGCCCATTGTAATAAGGAAACTTAAAAATTAAAGATAAACCAATATTGGGCCAGGAATTGCGTTGCAAGTCACAATCAGCTCGGCTCCGGCAAGACAAATCATTTTTTACGAAACGAAAACAATTGTCAGAGCGAGCGTTTTAACAGTTAAGCTCCTTATAGTTAGTTGATTAGAGATTAGTCGACACCCAAGAATGGAAATGCGCACGCACGCAAACATTGTCATAATTGACCATCACCACGATAAAAAAAATTCCAGCACGCACCTACACGATTCTCATTATGATGAAATTAAGAAGAGACAAAAATTTTATGATAATGAGAGCCGTTTTACTTTTCCGAGAAACAGACACACTCCTACTTGCATGATTGATTCAAACAATTTCACACGATCACGCACCAGTGTACAGACATACACGAATTCGATTACCTCAATTTTCGACTAAAGCGTCTCTCGCACAAAACAGATTTGGAAGTTTAGCTTAAAACGTTTGATGCAATCAACTGGATTTTGAAAATTTCTAATTGATTCCATGGATCGTTTTTAATTTTTTTTTGCCTGAATCAAATTTTGCTTCGATTTTTTTTTAACGTGCGCTTGAATGTAATAAATTGCAAGATTTTTTTTTTATTTTGCTTTGATTTAACACTCTTCCAAATCTGTCTTCAGCTTCATTCGTTTATTTCCTTCCGACGTCTTTGCCGGTATTTATTGTGACTGTCACTACACCGCTGTTGCTAAAAGAATATTTACAATAACGCCCGCTATTATTATTGTTATTATTATTATTATAATTATTCATTTTTGTCGTCCTTCTATCCCTATGATTATCATTATCTGTATCTACTACTATTATTACTATTACCATCGATACTGTCGATTATTATTTTATTTTAAGTGCCTTTACTTAGAGTTAGTTTTGTGCGTGTTGCCTGGAATTACACTTAAAGGTCAAGTTCGCTATATCCAACTAGTTTTTACTTATCGTTGTATTCTTATCTTTGTAACGAATTTAATTTTAATTGACGCATCGCCTTCTTCTTACCTTGAGTTTTCTACCTCTATACTATTTCTATACTATTTCTATACTATCGTCTATTTGTCTACTATTATTCTTAAAGGAAACCTACTCTTATAGAATATTGTATTCCTCTTCCACTGTTTACTATACTATTACTATTACTACTACAACTACTACTATTACTACTAATACTATCACTATATATTACTACTTCTACTATTACTATTGGCGTTACTCATAAGTCCTTACCCGTTTTATTTTATCTTTTATTGCACCTTTTGAATTACAATCCCAACGCGTTCGAATTTCTAACTCTTATATGATTTCTTTTAAATTGTCGAAAATGCAAGCAAGAAACAAAATATACAACAAGTTTGTCAAACCTGCCCGTTTTTTTTCTGTTTTCTCTTCCCGACTGCGCTTCCTACCCTGACTTTCCCCTACACTCTCTCTGCACAAATTGTGGAATGACTTTCTTATTTATTTGATGTCTGTTGATTTAAATCGAAAATTGCGTTCCCTCTTGCGCTCAGTAGTTGTTTTATTTCGTAATATTTTGAGAAACTTACCAGTTTGGGGTCAAAGTAATTCGTACAATTTTAGAAAAATTTTCTAGAGATTTCGAATTAATTCTTACTCTAAAGAGTAAGAATTAATTTACTCTAAAGAAAAAGAGTAATAAGAAGAAGAGTAAGAATTAACTTTTTACTCTAAAGAGTATAATTCTTACTCCAAAGAGTAAGAATTTATTTAGATTTCGAATTCTTACTCTAAAGAGTAAGAATGAATTCGAAATCTCTAGAAAATTTTTGGATAGATCAGGAAAGGAATTTGGAACTTGTAAGTTTTGCGAAATAAAAGAGAAAATGAATGGAGCGCAAAGAGAATAAATTGGAGATTTCTAAATAAATTGATTGAAAAGGCGTCGAATGTGCGAGGAGATCCTCGTGTAATCTCTGATCTGCCTTGTCTCTTTACCTGACTATATCTATCTGTCTATCTCTAACCGACTGACTACATGAGTTTTAGAGAAGTCATGATATTTTTTCTAATTCAAATATGCATGCCTCGTGTCAGTTTTCTTTTCTTTATCATTCTGTCCATTGATCGGTATTTGAAAAAATCTACATAGCCGAATTAAATTAATTTTGAGTAAAAGAGAAAGTCACTTTAATTTTATGTACCTTTAAGAATTTATTAATTTGAATTTAAGATCTCAATCACTTTTCCCAGGATTTAATTCTAATTTAAATTAAAATTTGAAAGGTGACAGGATGCGAGGTATGTCTATCCGAATTATTCATCACGCACAAGAATGCCCAAAACAATCATTAGGAATTGTGCCTAGATGTTTAAACAAATATTCTATGGGATCAACATGATTACCTTCTATAGAGAAAAAAAAAACGCGAAAGAAAAAAGAGATAAATTACAGAAAGAAATAGAAAAAAGGGCTGGATCGTGCGGCGATCCACCTCTACATATTTATTTTAATTATAAATTAACAGCATTTATAAAAAAAATTCGTATCAAACCTAAAAGACTTTCTTAATCTGAAGAAAATTTTTTTGTTTTGTTTTGGAGTGAAAAAGAAAGTCTTTCAGGTTTGAGAAATAATTGGCTAATGACCGCTTGGGTTTAAAGCGTATATCGAATTGTCTTGCGGGGTCGATTTAAATCATTTTAATCGAGCCCCGTTGCACAATCAGAAGTCACTTGGATTTTCTATTGGATATACATATACATATACAATGCACTAGAAAGTGAATTCGACCGTGCAAACCTTATCGTTTTTTGATATCGCCGATCATATCTCTGCATAACTTCTAATTACTGTCGTCATTCGCATTCTATAATTTGATATCTATGTACAATATAATATGATAGATTTCGCGGGATGAACTCATGTTCTATAATTTCATATCTATATACATTATACAATATTCGATAAATCTGTACCTAGCGATTCGTGTACCTTCGTAGTTCTATATCTATCTGTATCATACAATCTATATACACATGCTATACATATTATGTACACATGTAAGATTCTAGCTGTTGCGACTTGTGAAAACGTATAATCCTCTATGAAACCGAGATGCTTCTAATTCTATCTCGCATTTCGACGAGGCTTATATCAAAGATTCAACTGGAATCTAGGAAATTGCGCATTTTATCTGTGGCGTTATTTAAATAAGGAAATCTTCATTCAAGGCCTTTATCAACATTTATTGTCTCTTAGATTACTATCCCTTAATGGATAGTAGCAAATTCATTGCGGATAATTAATGGATAGCAAATTTTATTGTGCAGAATTAATTCTAGGTGATAAATACTTTTTAGGAGATTTAAACATTTTCAACTTAGGCAGCTTTGAAATTTGGAAGCCTTGAACTTTCAGATTCGAAGGCTTAGAACTTAAAAAAAAACATAGTTTTAAAATTAGTTTAAAATTTTAATATCAAATAATTTTGAAATTAAATTAATGAGGGGCTTGATGAAGAACTTTTACGTTAATTTCGCCACTAGATTGGAAACCTATGTGTGTGCACGATTGAGTGTGTTACTTTTTGAATTGATGTATCTTTCTTTCATGGAACGTTTGATCTACATTCATACCAGTTTCTCTCTTGTCTTCCTTTCGACTTAAAGTCTTCGAATCCATTCAACGAATAGAGCCTCACTGACTTTACAACGCTTCCATTTCACACACGAACTTATGGCCTATTAGTACTGCAGATCAGCTTCCGGAGGTGGACTGGATTAATGAAAATCTCAGGCTCTTTGAAATCTCAGGGTCCCCAGAATCCTTGGGGAAGTCAACTAATTTATACGATCGATTTTAAATCTACTATAGCATCTGAAAACTTATTTTTCCAGCTTACAACAAAATCTATTCCTGAAAGTATTTTAAAATTTTAAATTAATTTTTAAATTTAAATTCAAAACAGCGCCAACATTTTGATTCTGCAGAAATAAATAAAACATAGTCTTTTTAAACAATTTTTTTATTGAAGAACTTCGGGAATACATTTTTTCCTGGTAAACTACTTTTTCCAGGTTAGAGACTGACTCTAATCAATTTTTTATACATAAGAATTCAAGTAGAAAAGAATATGATAATGCAGTGGATGAGGCTAATCGATAATTTTATACCATTAATTTATTAATTAATATTAACAATTATTTTATTCTTGAATTAAAACGTAATGAACTGTGTAACAATATCTGTTCCCTAAAGAAAAGAAATTGTAGAAAGTATATAAATATCTAGATTGCGTTCTGTTACAGATTAGATTTTTTGGAGGCGTAAGAAGTGTAAAATATAGTTACATAATTTAGGTAACAGTCCGCCTCTGATAATCTCTATTAATCGCTTCGATGACCTCAAATCTTCTCTGCTAGGTGGGAATTCCAAAACTGCTCTACTCTCGTTTCCTATCTGGATTTTATTATCTTTTTCTCTTGCATGAAAACTGTCTATCTCTTCTCTCTCTCTCTCTCACTCATGATGAGATGCATTTTTCACATGTGTATTGGTGTACACACAACATATACACAAGGCACATACATGGAAAGCTAAGCGCATTAAACGAGATATGAATAATTAATTAATTAATAATTAAGGTGATTAAGATAATTCGGAAGTTTATGAAAATTCATGAGAACGTTTTCGAACCGAATTTTCTCGACTCGATGGCTTTCAAGTTCTAAATTATTATATTCCCATAAAAATTATATAAACTGTTGTTAGGATCAAAAATAGCAAAAGCAAAAAATCCGATTTGAAATTAAAATCGAAGATATTTGGTATCGTTTTTTAAAAATAAAATTAATTGCACAAAGGTGGTTTTTCTAAGGGTGTCAAAATAATATGCAAGAAATTAATAAGTGTGGAAACATTTTTTTATTATGAATAATGTAGAAAATGAGTGCATGAGTGATTGTGGCTAATATAATAACGAGTTACATTTTCGACGATTTCCATTCTATTGTCGATTGGTTTGTGACGAATGGAGATTCGTGTCGTTCTGTTTTTCTGGGTGTATATCGAAACATTTAATTTCATTCGGATCTTTCGAAATAAATATTTCTCTCGTAATGATTTCATAATCGCTTTGAATTCTGGTGTCTATGATCATTTCGAGATCACTTTCTCGTTGATTCAATGTCAGTTTGTTCAAGCAGAAAAAAATGTCACGACATGTTGTACACCTTGGAAGCCATTGATTTTACAAGTTCGACCCCACGTTCTCTTCTATGATAGTACGTAGATTAAGGATTTCGAGAAAAATTCAGAAAAGCAAAGAATTTCTTAAGAGAGCCTTTCAAGCATTCCAGCTTCGAATTTTATTTAATGTAACTCATAGTTTATTAATTGAGAATTAATTGTGTACATATCGTTCATCTTGCCAAAGTATTTCGAAGAAATTTTTTGGGCGGCAAAAAGAGTTTGAAAAGGAATTTTAGGAATATTGAATAATTGTTGCTGTTTAATATTGTGTAAGTGGTATTTTAAATATTGAATTTGATTATGAATTGTAATGTTTATATAATATTAAATTTTAATTTTAGTTTCGATTTTAATTTAGGTATTTTATTGTAGAGGTCAAACTGAAAAGTTTCATTATAAATTAGCAGTCGCTAGTCGACCGAAATATTTTGATTTCCTCAAGACCAAACAATTGAAAGTTTACGCCAAATTACTGTGAATCGACAATCATGAAGGCCATCAATTCTATCGCAACCATGATTATTCGATGATTTCAATCGCGAAATGAATTAGTAGATTCGACATCAGAAAACGTTTATCAAAATTTAGGATTAGTTTCAAACTCATGAATGAAAACTTAGATTTATCTAGTTGATACGAATTAAAAAATAGGCCTTCTTACAAAAATGTACATATTAAGAACTTATCTCTAGGCTGAGTCAATAATTAACTTCCCTCAATCTATTCTGCCTTTTATTTTCATTTTATTAAAAAATTCTGATGGAGGCTAAGACTTAAAAAGACTTTTCTCTAAATTTTCTCACAAAAAAATTTTCTCACAAAAGAATTTTCTCTAAATTTTCTCACAAAAGAATTTTCTCTAAATTTTCTCACAAAAAAATGTTCTCTAAATTTTCTCACATAAAAATTTTCTCAAAATTTTCTCACATAAAAATTTTCTCACTAAAAAATTCTCCTGTATTTATTTTCATTCTGTTTTTGAAAACTACATTTTGAAAACTAATTTTTTTCTGTATTTCGGAAAACTTGATTCAGGACGATGATAGGTAGAAAAAATAAAATAATTTGAATCAGGAAAGAAAGTGTGAACGAGAATGAAAGTGAAAGTGATAAAAAGTCAGGGCTGAAATGAGAAGGATTACAATTGAAGAAAAGGGATATTTATTATTATTATATAAATAAAAAACATAGAGTCAATTGCGAATCAATATTACGTATTAAAGCAGATATACTATACATGTATAAAATTAATAAAATTGCTGAATAATGCTGCTGTTATTGACCTAAGTAGAAGGTGAAAAATCGAGATAAGCTCATGAAATAAGAAGCTTACAGCCAATCGATTTCAGTAAGACCATGATCATGAGTAAGACCTCGTAAATTATTCTTCCTGTATTCAAATCTAGGCTTCCAATTATTACACTCAAAAAAAGTCTGGTTAAATTGACCAGAATTCTGGTTAAATATGCCCTTACTATTTTTTCTGGTTAAAGTAATCAGAATTCTGTTTGTTTTAAACAGAATGTCTGGTTTGTTTAACCAGAATTCTGGTTACTCTAACCAGAATTCTGGTTACTTAAACCAGAAAAAATAGTAAGGGCATATTTAACTCTGGTTAATTTAACCAGACATTTTTTTGAGTGTACTTTCAAAAACTACAAAATAGTATTTTCGAAATTTAAACATTATATTTTATTTAAAGGATGAAAAAATATTATCTTCCATAAGGCGATATCTGATTATCGAATTATAAAATTGCAATTCAAAAAAAGTGTACATATTTCATAAAAGACGTGTAAATAATAAGGGTTTTTTGTCTGATCACAACTGACCTTTTTCACTTAATATTTTTTCTATGCGCCATAAAACGTCAGTTTAAAGTGTTTTAAATACCTTAAATGCTAATTGCAAAGCTTTAAGAAAAAAACTTTAATGTGTGAAAATATTGTGACATTAGTGTTTCACAGTTTAAATAAAAGCAAAATAAATCTAAGAATAAATTTTCATCTTCGATGTCAATTATCTCACTGGAAGATAAATTAAATTTTTCTCTTTTGTGAGAGAAAAAATAGTTTCTCTTTTTAATTTCACTTATGTGTCTCAATTTCGTATTTGACCATGAATTTAATTTTCTACAATACTCCTTATGTAAATATTGTTCATAAATGTATTGCAAGATTGAGAAGAGATCTCAAAGTTTTACTGATTTTGATTGGCTTTTCTGTGATGTTTATCAAATGTTTACTACCATTGCAGGTAATAGCTATTTCAGGAAATTAAGAAGTAAAAACAATATTAATAAGCCACGTCGCATGGTCTTTTTCGAATGTCTTTTTGAGAATCGAGCTCTTGTTTCGAATGATTCTCAAGTACTGAATATACATTAATTCGATAGTAGATCGGTTGTTCGCTCAACATTGAATGCATGGGTGACTGCGTGAGAATATCACAATTTTAAATGTCATAGGGAATGGTAGAGAGCAAAAGAAGAGAAGGAGAGATATGATCTATTACGTTTCAGGGCAAAACCCACTTGAAAGAGAAAAAGAGAGAGAGGAGCCAACCTAGGCCTAAGAGTATTTCTTGTTTGTATTTTTTAACATTAAACTATAATTTCCCAAAAAATACTTCAGGGAAATATTGGAAAAAAATACTTCTCGAATCAACTTCTGTTCGATTAAAATATTTATGAAGCCTTCAAGGATTCAATGAAAAATCTGAAAATTTATCAGAAATACACTGGATTGAGAAAAAAAATTCTGTGAAATCAATGGAATTGAAAGTCGTGTCAAAAATTTCATCGATTTTTTTTCTCCTTGCGACGTGACTCGTTTCGTTGATGTTGTGTGAAAAAAAGAACCGCCCATATAAATTGTATTAATGACAGAAGTAAAAACTTAATCCAGATAGAAAAAAGGCGTATTAAGTGGAAACGAGAGTAGAATTTGAATTAGGCTCACTGTAGAGAAATTCGTTGTGAATTGTTCGGTTGATTCGACAATTTTATTATACCCAATCGATCGTTTAATTTATTACATGGGGATTTAAGAAGAAGAAAAAAGTTGGATCAGAGGAAAGCAAAAGGTGGAAAAGTGAAAAAAGGGGGGAAATGTGGATTGGGAAGGAAGAGAAGAAAAATGGGAGAAGTAGAAACGTGAAGACGAGCGGATATTATACAAACATTATTATGAAGTTTATTGTATTCGAGCGGAGCGTGGACGTTATTTATTGCGTTAGAACGAATATATTATATATAAATATATGAGCATTATAAATACATATTATATTTAGATTTATATGAATATATAATATGTATAAGAGCAGAGAGTTTTATGTATAGACAAAAAAAATTTGAAACACACACAAACGTCTATATTGCGTATTATTGTAACTATCGTTATGATTATTGTAGGCAGCTTAGTATCTCGAAGCGATTGTTCAGTATTATGCGAAACTCAGAAGAAACAGATCCTTTTAAAGGGCAAAAGAAATCAATCGTGACTTGCCAACACTTTGTTCTCTGGATTAATTCCATTTAGATTCAACTCTTCTTCCACTTTTTTTTTTGTAATAACTTCTTTTGCTCCAGAAGGCAAAATCAGGATTTTATTTAGAACATGAATTTTATTCAGGATTACGATATATTTATCTTATTGTGGTACAATAAGATAAATATTTATCTTATTGTGGTACAATAAAATAAATATTTATCTTATTGTGGTACAATAAAATAAATATTTATCTTATTGTGGTACAATAAAATAAATATTTATCTT
>JBAGKK010000333.1:214728-231900 GCA_037177015.1 Euceroptres primus | reverse complement strand
ATTGTGGTACAATAAGATAAAATGTGTACTAAAATGTGGTACAATTAACTTCTTAAAGTAGTTTTAATTTTAGAAGTGGATAGCTGATTTAATAATCGATTTTTGATTATTTTTTATCTAAGGAAACATCTAGAGAACGAAGAATAAGGCTCAATACACAAAACAAACAGTTTTATTGATGTCGAATATTTTTTTTTAAACTATCCTACTTTAATTCTTTATTTATTATCGAATGTGAGAGCGTCGACAAAGTCGACGAAAATTCTCTTGCGAGCAAGTAAATTTGCTCATTTGTCTCTTGAAAAAGAGAATTAATTGGGACTGTGAATTTATTTTTGGTAAAATGCGTTTTTTATTACAGACGCTACTTTACCGAGAGTAAAACTTTTCCTCAGGCCTCGAAAATCTGTGAAGTATTTTGTCGCACTCTAATCATTGTACGAGATACTATTATAATTATTTTACTATTAAGTATACACATATATTCCTCCCATTTATTATTGTTCGCGCATCCAGCGTTATTTTGTAAATGAATAAAAGCTCTTGACAAATGTGAGCTTGTCTTTTAATTATTTAAAACAAGAGTTGCTTTCCTGATTCAGGAAAGCAACTCTTTTCTCTCAGAAAATTTAATCTTTTATGGATTTTTAAATTTTTTAAAATTTAAATTAAAAATAATTATAGCTAATTAATTGTCTATAAAGAACAAAATACATGATGATTTTTTCTCCCTTTTATTAATCGTTTTATACAAAAGTTTGTTGTGAATTAAATATTTAAGACTCTGGTTCTGTTGCAGGGTTGTTAAACGGAAAAATTTAAATTGAAAACGTCTTATGATCTAGGAATATGACTTGAGCGACTGGCTCATCACAAAATTGACAGGTGATTTAATTTACATCCACCAAGTTCCCAAGTTGATCAGCTCGGGTTATAAAACATTGGACTGCAAATGTTGGTTGCGGAGGCGTTCCCGCATCGCTGGAGTATTTTATAGGAACATAAGTTGAGGGAACAACAAGGGGTTTACTAAAGTGGCTGGGTGCAACGAGTCTATATAATTGAGTCCCAGCATCGGGTGTTGACTGTTTATCCTTGAGATTGGCCTGTTCCATAAATCTTTCCGGTGCAAATGTCTGGTTCTTCATTATCAAGGTTGTACTGGCTGGTGTGATACCTGCACAACAAGGAGACACCTTCAATGTTCTTCTGAACTTGAAATTTTTACTTAGAAAAATCGTCACTAACACTTCGTCACTAACACTTCTGTATTCACTAAGAGGTCCCCGAAATAACTTTTTTTTAAAAGTCCGAAAAAGTCCCTTGATGATGAATATCTTGGGTATTTTTCGAAAAATTTTTTCGATTTTGTTTTTGTTTAAACATTTTTTTAAAACGATTTTGTTATTTGTAAAAAAAATCTCTAAAATAATTTTCGTGAATTCTGAGGAAAAGTAAAACGTTTTTGTCTCTTACACTTTTTTTGTAAGACACCGTGTTTAAGTTGCAGTACTACAAATAATTCATTTTCAAACAAAATTGACATTTTTACAGGATTACATCCAAGAAACTATTGCTCAAAAAAATTTGAATCTTCACTCAAAAAAATGTCTCGTTAAATTAACCAGAATTCTGGTTATATGCTCTTACTATTTTTTCTGGTTAAAGTAATCAGAATTCTCTTTATTTTAAACAGAATTTCTGGTTAGTTTGACCAGAATTCTGTTTGTTTTAAACATAATTTCTGGTTATTTTGACCAGAATTCTGGTTACTCTAACCAGAAAAGATAGTAAGGGAATATTTAACCAGAATTCTAGTTAATTTAACCAGACATTTTTTTAAGTGTTGTGCACAGACGGTTTTAAGGTCTTGGAAGAAAAAAGAATCATTCTGATTGATCGAAAATTCTATTCATAAAGTGTTATTGAAAAATGGCTATTTTTAATTAAGTCACATTAATTCTGTTTATTTACTGCTTTATTTATAACAAATATTATAAATAATAATGCATAGGAAATTGTGAAAAATAAACAATGTTATTAGTGGTAGGTATACCTTTTGCAACAGTGTTAGACAAAATTGTACGCACCGGTTAGCCCTGGATCATGTTTTATTGAAAAATTAAAATTCTAGAGAATTTCCTCTTAAAAATAGACATTTTCCAACAATAACAATTTATGAATAGAATTTTCGATCAGTCAGAATTTTCTTTTTTCCAAGAGCTTCTTCTTTCTTTCTTTCTTTCTCCTTTTCTGTTCTTTCAAAACAGTCTGTGCACAAGATTTAAATTTTTTTGAGCAATAGTTTCTTGAATATAATTCTGTAAAGATGTTAATTTTGTTGAAAAATGAATTTTTTATAACACTTTAACTTAAAAACGAAAAAAATGCAACAGACAAAAAACTTTACTTTTGCACAAAATTCATAAAAATGATTTTAGAAATTTTTTTTCATAAATAACAAAACTGTTTTAAAAAATTGTTTAAACA
This sequence comes from Euceroptres primus, assembly GCA_037177015.1. NCBI lineage: Eukaryota > Metazoa > Arthropoda > Insecta > Hymenoptera > Figitidae > Euceroptres > Euceroptres primus. The sequence goes on along the minus strand of JBAGKK010000333.1, from coordinate 229,410 downwards.
AAAACTGCTCCGTTTTTCAAAAAATACCCAAGATATTCATAATCAGGGGACTTTTTTAGACCTTTTAAAAAAAAAGTTATTTCGGGGACCTCTTTGGGCATACAGAAGTGTCAGAGGCGACTCACAGTAGGGCAAGAAAAGCGTCTGTGGACAAATTAATTTTCAGACTAAACTATTCATCTGATTTGGAATTTAAAAAAAAATTAAAGTGTATTAAATTCCTTATCGTTACAACGGAGGATAGTTTTGACAAATTTTCTCAAAACTTTTTTATTTAATAAACAAAATGAAAAAAAAATTTTTTTGACTTTTCAAAACTGCCATTAAGTCAAAAAATTTTTATTTTACCGAAAATGGTCCACGTCGAGGAAAAAATGCTGTCCAGTAGTATTAATTTAATAAAAAAAAATTTTAATTGTTCTAAACAAATTAGTGAACAAAAGTTACATCTTCTTTATTTGCCACATTTAAATGCATTAAACCAATATTTTCAGGATAAAATAGAAATAAAATAATGTTAACTTAAAATTAGAAGATGTTAAACATCAATTCCTAATTGTTTATAACAATTTAATAAACAAATACAAAATTAAGGTATATTTAATTAGATAGATCTAGCTTTTTCAGAAGAGTTATTTCATATTTCACCAATGACCTTCTGCTGTGATAGTTTGCAGCAACAATCGTGTATTATTTAAACAAATTTAATAAAGAAATGCATTATTTGGCCATTTTTGAGTAGATGAGCTTCGTTTCTTCAGCAGAATCAATAACTAGTATGGTACCAATGTGTCTTGCGGTTTTAATTTACACTTAGGCATAAATTATTTATTATTTAAACAAATTTAGTTAAAAAATTAATTATTTTAGCATTTTCCAGTATAGAGATTTTGTTTTCTCTGCAGAATCAACTACAAACATCTCAAAGATAGTCTATTGCTATGATGATTCGCAGTTAAACAATAATTGTACATTATTCGAAGAAATTTAATAAACAACTGCATTGCTTGGCTGTTTTGCAATAAGTTAGTTTCGTTTTTTTAACAGAATCTACTATAAATATTTCACCAATGGCATTTTGCTATGATAATTTTCAGTTGGACAATTTTGTTTTTATTTAAAAAAGTTTAATAAACAAAGGTATTGTTTATTGAACAAAGTTTAATAAACAAAGGTAATTTTAATAGAAAAGCTTCGTTTTTTTCAGCAGAATCAATAACTAGTATGTTGTCAATGTGTCTTGCTGTTTTACTTTCCACTTAGACATCAAACATTTATTGTTTAAACAAATTTAGTTAACAAATTAATTATTTAAGCATTTATCAATATAAAAATTTTTTTTCTTCAGCAATCTACAAACATCTCAGAGATAGTTTATTGTTATGGTGGTTTGCAATTAAACAATAATTATACATTATTTCAACAAATTTAATAAACAAATGTATTTTTTGGTTTTCTTACTGCTAGTTACTAACCAGTATCAGTAAGCCAGGTATTTTAATGGTTATATAGAAAAAAATAAATGTACAAATAATACATTTATTTATTAAATTTATTTAAAAAATACACAGATATACTCGAATTGTACATATAACTGCAAAAGACATTGTGAACATACTAGCTGTTGATTCTGCTGAAAAAAACTAATTTTATGTATTGAAAAATTGCCAAACAATATCTTATTTATTAAATTCGTTTAAACAATATATAATATTATCCAGCTACAAATTATTATCATAGAAGAAGGCAATTGGCGAAATATTTATAGTAGATTCTGCTAAAAAAAAAACGAAACTAATTTATTGAAAAACAGCCAAACAATTAATTTGTTTAGTAAACTTGTTTAAATAACGTACAATTATTTTTTAACTGCGAATCATCATAGCAATAGACTATCTCTGAGATGGTTGTAGTTGATTCTGCTTAAAAAACAAAATTTCTATATTGAAAAACGCTCAAATAATGAATTTGTTGACTAAATTTGTTTAAACAATAAATAATTGATGCCTAAGTGTAAAGTAAAACAGCAAGACACATTGGCAACATACTAGTTATTGATTTTGCTGAAAAAACGAAGCTTATCTACTCAAAAATGGCCAAATAATGCATTTGTTTATTAAATTTGTTTAAATAATACACGATTGTTGATGCGGTGCAAACTATCGCACCAAAAGGTCTATGGTAAAATATTTATAGTTAATTCTGCTTGAAAAGCTAAATATATCTAATTAAAAATGCCTTAATTTCGGATTTGTTTAGTAAATTGTTATAAACAATTGAGAATTGATGTTTAACGTCTTTTTATTTAAAATTAACATTCTTTTATTTCTATTTTCTGCTGAAAGTATTGGTTTAGTGCACTTAAATGTGTCAAATAAAGAAGATGTAACTTTTGTTTACTAATTTGTTTATAACAATTTAAATTTTTGTTTTATTAAATTATTACTGCTGGATATCATTTTCAATGAGTTTATTTTTGTTTTTTGCCAATTGACCTTCCGCTTTTTTACTGTTAACAATACTTATTCCTTATCATATAAATTTAAAATTGTAGGGCCTCTTTTTTATGAGACAACCTCTCTTATACTTATTTTATTTTTGAATTTTTTACGAAATATTATCAACTCTTATCATTGATTGTCATTTATTTTTGTTATAAAATTTTCTACCTTCTTTTTTTATAGATTTAATAAACCCTCATTAGTCACGATAACATGTATTAATTATCGTGACTGATGAGGGTCCAAACAATGACTGAAACGTTTCAAAAAGTATCATCGCTTCTTTTCTTTTGACCTTCAATTCCATGACTGGTGTTTCACTACTTAATATAAAAAAGGTTGAGACTAAACATACAACAAAAATTTAAAATGGTCGGGAAAATTAAAAATTTGACCTGGAAAACCGGGAATTTCAAATTTCCTAATCGCTAGTCACCCTGAAATTGGACTAATTTATGAATGGAAATAAAAAAAATAAATTAAAAAAAAATTATCTTGCGGCTTTAATTGGTGCATTGTTTATGGACATCGGGATGAAGTGACCTTGATCGATCATCGACCCCGGAAATAAGGCGACCTTGTCGACGCGACGGTAGTCTCGAGAGTAATTGTGGTTCGCAGAGATATTTGCTCCGGATCGCTAACTGGATTGCGTGAAAATAATCAAGTCAGTCCGTTGACTGCGCAAAAATCAGGAATTAAAGCTAAAAATTCAGGAATTAGAGCTAAAAAATTGTGTATTTTTTTTACTCACAAAGTCAGGGATGTAGAAATTCCAGATTTTAGAATAATAAGTTCCATCATTTTAAACATTATTGAATTAAAAAATTGCCAAAATGTTTTCCTAATTTCCAGTGAAAAAATACTATTTTTACATAATACCTAATTAGTAAAATGTCCTGTTATAGTCTGCAATCCTCGTTTTTTTTAAACATCGGTTAATATTGTTAAATTTGTTTAGTTATTAATTATGGTGTGAATTAACTTACCAGATCTTTGCGAATGACTCTCGTGTTTTATCAATGGTCCTGATGATGCCTGCAACCAATTTTTCATCAATGGTTTCATTAGATGTTATACTTAAAAGAAGGCATTTTTGAAATTTTTGGAAGAGAAAAATTTGCAGAGATTCATGACTTAAAAGAGAAAAGAGAAAATTTTTGCAGAGATTCTTGACTTAAAAAATAATAGACAGTATTTATTTATAACTTCAGAAATCTTCATAATAATTTTGTCCCTTATGTAAAGTTTTTATTTCGATTAGTATTAATAATTTTTCGCGTTTTCATTTATAATATTAATTAATGTTTTTTTCTAATTTTTACCTGTCCTTGGTTTAAAGCCCCTTTAGTTTGACCCACTTGTTGAACAATAGCCCCACTCTCATCAGTAACTGTAGCTTCCACAACAGGACCAAGTCTCTGAGAAACCTTCGTTATTACATCATTCACTGCATTCCTAACTTTTTCTGTCTCAGCTTTCGCTCTTGCTGCTGAAATTGCTTGAATATAAGCTCTTCTTGCAGCATCCACTTCCGGACTTTGCAAAATTTCAGATTCTTGGCTCACCACATTTCTGTGAATCTGACCAACAATTTTGTTAGGTGCCCCAACCATCTTTACCTTTAGTTTTTCAGGCTCTTCTTTCCTAATTTTTGCTCCAACGACAACATTTCCATCAAGTTGATTCCATGTTTGTTGCTCCAAATTTTGTTGTCCCCATATCTGTTGTCCAGTTTGCTGTTGCTCCAAATTTTGCTGCACCAATGTTTGTTGTCCCCATATCTGTTGTCCTTTTTGCTGTTGCTCCAAATCTTGGTGTCCAAATTGTTGTTGTCCATTAGTTGTTTGGCTTAAATCTTCTTGTCCAAATAGTGGTTGATCCAATAGTTGTTGTCCAAATTGTGGTTGACTCAATTGTTGATGTCCAAATTGTGGTTGACTCAGTTGTTGATGTCCAAATTGTGGTTGACTCAGTTGTTGTTGTCCAAATTGTGGTTGACTCAATTGTTGTCCAAATTGTGGTTGACTCAATTGTTGTTGTCCAAATTGTGGTTGACTCAATTGTTGTCCAAATTGTGGTTGACTCAATCGTTGATGTCCAGATTGTGGTTGACCCAATTGTTGTTGTCCAAATTGTGATTGTTTTTGTCCCAATATTTGTTGATCTATTTCTTGTTGGCTCAAGTCTTGCTGTCCCAACACTTGTTGGCCTACTTGTTGTCCAAATTGTTGTTCGCTAAATTGTTGTTGACCCAAAATTTGTTGTTCCTGACGTTCCCTTTCATATGCCAACTTTAGTGCCTCAAGATGAGCTTCTCGAGCTGCCATAACTTCAGGAGTCTCTTCTACAGCTTGAGGAAGATTAGTAGCTGCTATTCGAAAACCATGTTCTTCATCTGCAGTATATTTTGCACTTTGGATAACTCCATCTCCATCCACGTAACTGTAGGATCCTCTCGTTTGCCCATCAGATTCTCGAACTTCTGATCTGGCAGATTCTGGAGCACTGTAGCCAAAACTGTATTGTCCAATACTGTCTTGATAGCCTATGTACGCTGGATGTTGTAGAGGTTTTGGGGTTGCCAGAGTGACTGATGCCAGGCAGAATCCCAACAAGATTTGCTGAAAAAAACCCATCTTTTAAAGACCCTAATGAAAGTACCAAAATGAAGGTTCCTATTAAGAATATATAAAAATATAATCTAAACATTCAAAAACTCTTCTAGGATTTCAAGAACAGTTTTTCACTCATGAAAAGTCACTTTTCAACGTTTTCAATTGAAATCACTGATTTAAAAATAATTTGACAACAATAATTCAAAGTTACAATCTAAATCACTGATGTAATAAAAAATAATTCGAAATTTAAACCACTGATGTGAAAATCTCTGTACTTGGAATTTCTACTAAGGATTCTGAGCTTGAATAAGATGCTTACAGATGCTCTCTTCATGCTGGCTGAGGGTTGGTACAAAGGACAAGCGACGACGAAAATATAATGCAAAATATTTGCTACTGACAGTTTATATATATGCATCTCCGACGCCTTACCCTCCTCACCGATCGTTTTCTGCTTCATTTCACATGTAAACAAGCTGGTACCTAAACGAGAGAAGAAGAGGACCTAAAGCAATTTGCAGAACTGGTATCGTTCAAGGTCAAATTGTCGAGTGCTTGGACAAACCGGACTATTGGTTCAAAATGCTTTTCGAAGCTTTTTTTTATGGAGTGCTTAAAAGTGCATGCAAAGGCTAACACTCTGAGTATGTCGCCGACTCAAGGATTCTTGTTCAGATAATTTACATGCTCCTGGATGGTGTTACAAGAAAAGACGCAGTTCTGGATCATAAATTCGAATTTTTCTGAGTTCTACAAGACGGATAAGGGCATAATTTATTCACAGGTCGTAAATCTCTTTTTGAATTTGATGCTAAGGAGTTTAATAGCATGTTCTGCAAGAATTCGTTAACGAGTTTAAAGATAATGTCATGGAAATTCGATCGTAATTTTCGGAAATTGAATATTTTGATACTTATTTTATACCTAATTTATTTAAAAATTGTAAAAGCATGTGATTGGAACCGTCATTGTAATTTATTTACATTGTATTTGAAAAATAGACATTTATTAATTCTTTTCACAACATAATATTTTTTCTTTTACAACATGATATAGTTGTCCTCTTTAATATAATTTGACATTAATAAAATTGGGCATTTATTTTATTGACATAATAAAATCAGTGAAACAGTGAACAGAGGGGAAAGCCGTTAGGTACAATGTTAATACATCCATTAACTAAAATCAAAATCTTCATTGCAAATCAGAAGAACCACCGTCAGTCGTTCTAGTAGGATCATTTCCAAGTCTCAGTTTTTCATTTAATTGAGCAATTGCTTGTTCAGCTCTGGCAAGTCTCACTTCCGAATTATCTAAAATACGAGAATCTTCGAGATCAACAAGAGCAGTTGGAATTCTGTTTGTGACGAGTTGAGAGACATCAACACCGATGGGAACCACACCATTTGTGGTTATTAATGTACCCAATCCTGAAACTGATGTGAGAGTGATGGGCAAATCTGCTGATCTGACAGCTTCATTCACTAAGTTGATTCTTTCATTTAGATGAGCTACTGCATGTTCTGCCTTGGCTGTAATAACTTCCGGTGTATCCAAAACTCGACCATCTAAACCAACTTGGGCTCCAGGAACCAAGGATGTTAATCCTAATGATAGGGCTGATGTTTGAGCCAAAATTAGGGCGAATAGTCCAAAAGTGATTAGGAACTTCATGCCTTCTTTGGTAAGCTGTAACAATTAAAAGTGGTAAATGGGATTTCATGGAATTTCATTTTGAAATAAAATATTTTGCAATTTCTCTATATAATGATTTCATCTGAGTAAGTCTTAAAAGATGGATGAAAAATTCGATTCCAAATAAAAAGAGCCATTAAACAAACAGGTCTATTTTTTAATAATAAATGGAAAGTGGGCTGTTTCATATCCGAAAAAATGGGACACCCTTTCGGATTTGAGACCCAATAATTGACAGTAAAAAATTATTAACATTAATAATCCGAGCATGCTTTTGTTGATACGAGCTCTTGTTGATGTAATCTATTACATCCGAAAATTGATAATTTACTGTATGAATTACTGTATTAATTACTGAATTACTGTATTAATTACTGAATTACTGTAATAATTACTGAATTACTGTATTAATTACTTATTACTGTATTAATTACTGAATTACTGTATTAATTACTGAATTACTGTATGAGTTATATTTTTCTGCACTTGAATATTGCAGATGAATAATAAAAAAATTCATTTCGAAATTCTGGTAAACTGCTACAAAAATTCTATTAGATTTTTTTGTAAAGCTTCTACAGTTATTGTCTGTAACTTTCATAGAAATTCTGTATGTAAATAAATTCCATCCAATTTTAAGAGGAAATAAAACTTTTGAAAATTAGAAATCTTTAGATCCCCTTAAATAAAAATAACAGACCGTTGTAACCAAACAATAAACTGTATATTCAGGAACACACTTCTCTTCGAAAAAAAGAACTTATTTTTTCTCAAAGATCCTATGAGGACAATTTCTACCGAAACCATTTCTCGAAAAATAGTTTCTCATTACGTGAAATTAATTAAGAAAAGTAAATTATAAATTATGAGTTATAGAATATAATATATAAATTATAAATTATAAAATATAAAATATAAATTATAAAATATAAATTATAAATTATAAAATATGAAATATAAAATATAAATTATAAATTATAAAATATCAAATATAAAATATAAATTATAAAATATGAAATACAAAATATAAATGATAAATTATAAAATATGAAATATAAAACATGAATTATAAATTATAAGATATGAAATATAAAACATAAATTATAAATTATAAAATATGAAATATGAAACATAAATTATAAATTATAAAATATGAAGTATAAAATATAAATTATAAATTATAAAATATGAAATATGAAATGCTAACATACCTTTGAACACTATCAGGTCTTCAGCTGCTTCTGATAAGTTAAGCCAAGATTGCTGGGATTTTATAGTAACGACTTAAGCATATTTTTAAAAAATGGAGCTAAGACGATGAGAGATTCAGAAATCGATGCCTTTGTAGATCATCAAAAACAAGACAAGATTATAGTTATACTATTTCCGTCTCTTGTCTCTGGCAAGGTAAGCCTCTTGTAAAATGAGCAGCAGGAATGATATTCGTATTAGATTTCGAAATAAGAAGAAGATCAGAAAAATGGAAGACACTTGTTGCCTTGCAAAGTGGTATGGATAGAGGTACAAAGATACACGATACCGTTGTCATTTCCCCACAAGTTCAACCTCGAACAGTCGATTGAAGGTCCTTTCTTCCATTCCATAATTATAGCAAAAATTTGTGCAACCTTGTCTGTAACATCAGACGTTTTATATGGCAATGATAGTATGCTCCCTAAGCTTTGTATCAGTTTTCAGCCATCAAGATCTTCAAGTTACAGGTTTTTATATTTTTTCTTTGTTAAATCTTAATATATGGATTGTGGGGAGATTATTTAAGCAGATTATGATGGTATATATTCAGTTAGATTGGATAGGAAGTCACAGACGTGGATTGAGTCTTGGATGGGAAACATTGTGCGTTTATAAGATTCAGAAAATTATAATTTTGGATTATAATTATAAATATAAATTTAGATTATAATTTTAATTTCCATTTTGATTATAATTTTGATTACTTCAAACAAGTTACAAGTTTGGAACGATCATAGTTTTCCAATTTTTCGGGACGACTTACAATTTCGGTAAATTAAACATTTTTGTCTCTTATAATCTCAAATAAATTGAGAAACCTATCATATCAAACATTTTGATAAAAAAAATATTTAAAAAACCAACAAACCAACATCAAAAGACAAAAAAATCAAATTCCACAACAACAATGAATCTAAATATACCATTCTCTGGGCGCGGTGCCATTATGTTGTCCACGTATTGTACGATGGCGTTTAAAATTGGCAACACTGGTTATTAATTTAATTTTCGATTATTACGTACAATCGCAGTCTTTGTAATGTTCTATTAACGTATGATTATAACTGGTCGCTTGACAAGATGATCGAATCAATTAATCTTCGATCGAATGTGTGGTCGTGATTTTTGTTCAATAAGGAACGCAAACTTTTTCATCTGCTCAAAATGATTGCAGATTGTAGTAAGGAAGTTAAATTTCATTTTTTTAAATATGAAGCATTTATACTTATTATAACAGGACCGACGTGAGAGGAACCTCGTTGAAACTTTCTGTATGATGTTTTACAAGATTTTCAAGGTGTTGGTAAATTGCTTATTCAAAAACTGGTTTCATTCATTTATAGGAATAAAGGTATGAAATGTAGAGTGGATAAAAAAGTATCGACTTTGAGTACTTTTGTTATTATTAGTACTATTCTTTGAGTACTTTTGTTATTCGATTTTTATGTTTGGTTCAATTTGTAAGTTAATGTTTTTTTAATTGTCGAATTGAAACTTAGTTTATGAAAAATCTATGAACATTAGGGTGGTACAAAAAAATCTTTTTTGAATTTTTCAGTCGCCATCATGGAACCACATGTTCCTCTGGACTAGAAAAAGATCCACAAGTTTTGATATATTTTTAAAAAATATTTAGAGGTCGCTCAAAGCACTTTTATGTTAAAATTGGTGTTTTCAATTGTCAATTCAATGAAAAACTCGTGTTTTTCACTTTTCAGATATATTAAGGGTATAAATGTATTTTCTACTTGAAATTGTTGTTAAATCTATGGTATATCTATATTATATCTATATAATACTTTATTTTTTTGTAGATTAAAAAAAAGGTCGGTGTCTGTACAGATCATAAAAGTTGCAATTTTGCAGGAACGTAAGAGCACATTTATTTACCAATCATTTTTTATATGGATCGTCAAAATTCTGGGATACTCTGTATATACTAAGGAAACAATCTACTATGGAGATGAGGTTGAAAAATTAAAAATGGAGCTGTGAAAAATAAAAAAAATTAAAAATATTCATTTTTCTGTGTAATAACAATTATAGTCTTTTTTGAGTTACCATTTTTTCTCGAGAGCACATTTTCGACTCTCATACCTAAAATGTAAAATTACTATTTTTAATCAATTTCGTCAAAATAATTGCTAAATAAATAATAAATATTCAATTTTAAATGTGGTTAAAATACAATAAAAATAGAAATTTAGCAATTATTCTGACGAAAATAATTAAAAATAGTATTTTTTTGGTGAGGGTTTGAGAGTCGAAGATGTATCCTAAAAAAATGGTAACATAAAATAACTATAATTGTTATTACACGAAAAAATAAAATTTTTTTTGTTGATTTTTCACAGCTTCATTTTTAATTTTTCAATCTCACCGCCATAGTAAATTTTTTCCTTAGTATATACGGAGTAAGAACGATGATTTTGTGCCTTTGGGATCTAGGATATTGACTATAATGTTAAATCATCTCTTTCGGAGTATCCCAGAATTTTGACGATCCATATAAAAAATGATTGGGGGTATAAATGTTCTATAACCTGTAGACACCAAATATATACTTTTTTAAGCTACAAAAAATAAACTTTTTTGCTATAAATTTACCAACAATTTCAAGTAGAAACCCTTAATATATCTGTGATTGAAAAATAAAAAACTCATGAAGACACCAATTTTGACATAAAAGTGCTTTGAGTGACCTCTAAATATATATTTTTTTAATATATCAAAATTTGTGGGTTTATTTCTAGTCCAGAGGAACATGTGGTTCCATGATGGCGTCTAGAGAATTAAAAAAAAAAATTTTTGTAAACCACCCTGATGAACATTTTAAAATAGAAATTAACACTTTTTCAATTCTTCCATTTGTTAAGAATTGAAAAAGTGTTAATTTTTATTTTAAAATCGGACCTTTTTTACATAATTCGACTTCCGTGTTACTCACCAATTTATGGAAACTGGCAAATCTGGATTTCGATGAGTAACCGACCATGAAAATCGAAATTAATTCGCTTGAAGTTTCTTGCTTTCGTTTACCAACGATATATTAGTGCATATGTAAATAGACATGTAAATAGACATAACGTGCGTGTTTGCATAACTCAACGAAATTCACGTAACAGAGGGGCGTTTTATGTTGTATCATTACCATTATGCCAATGCAGTCATATTTAGCTTAAAAATTTGCATAATCACCTATTATATGAATCTGTAATGTAATAGATTTTTTATTGCCACATGGAAAAATTTGTTCTTAACCCTTTTTTATACATTTCTACCGAACATACATGCCTTTCTTTACTTATTCAATTCTTTCAATAAAAGAGTGTAGTTTCACTCTAGTGAAAATAAATTTTAAAAATTTTTCTTCAGTTTTTGAGACATTATTCAATGATATTGTTAAGGGGCTAATGATATTCAATGATATTCTTAAGGGGCTAAACTTCTAGTACTGAAAATGGGGTCGATTTTCTGGAATTAAAAAAAAAACTATACGACCAAATGTTATGCAATTTTTTGGATTGTATTTAACATCATTTATTGTAGTTCTACAAATTTTTTCACGTTGAAATATGGAGTTATAGCCGAGATATAAGCCATTTCTTGGAGGTCCATAAAAAAAAGTAGCAAAACGGCTGCAGTTGTAAGTGACGTCAGAGTGCCTGAAATTAAAAAAAAAACAAATAAGGCGTTAAACTAGATAACATTCTGCATACCATGAACTAGGATTTTTGAAAAATATTGAAAATTGACAAGATGGCGGCGTTTTGAAAAAAAGTTTCGAATTTTGCAAAAAAAACTTTTTTTACAAACGTCGCCATTTTGTTAATTTTTAATATTTTTTTTCGTTTTGAAAAAAAGTTTCGAATTTTGCAACAAAAACTTTTTTTCAAAACGCCGCCATTTTGTCAATTTTAAATATTTTTCAAAAATCCTAGTTCATGGTATGCAGAATTTTATCTAGTTTAACGCCTTCTTTGTTTTTTTTTTTATTTTAGGCACTCTGACGTCACTTACAACTGCTGCCGTTTTGCTACGTTTTGTCGTTTTTTTTATGGACCTCCAAGAAATGTCTTATATCTCGGCTATGAATCCATATTTCAACGTGAAAAAATTTGTAGAACTACATTAAATGATGCTAAATACAATCCAAGAAATCCCATAACATTTGGTCGTATAGTTTTTTTTTAATCCCAAAAAATCGACCCCATTTTCAGTACTAGAAACTAGTCCAGCCCCTTAACTATAAATATTCTATAAACGTTAACATAATTTTATATAAATCATGTCTATTGGTAAAATAAACAATATTAATATACTATACTGTACTAATACTATATTAATATACTATTTCTATTCTTGAATAGAAAAGTATAAGACTTTTTATAGCCTGTTTATTTGTTTTCCTTGGATCTGAATCTGTGATTAAAAATAAACAAGACATTTTAGAATAATTCTGTAGATTTATATATGTCTTATTTCCCTATTATAGTATATTTTCTTCTGCAAAATTTCTAATATAATTTTTATATAGTGGCTTATAATGGCTTATAATAATTTTTATACGTGGCTCTTTTTTTGGATTAATTCTTGTACACTTTGGCATTCGATTCCCAGAAGAAATTGTCGATCGACCTTCTCAAGAAATGCAGAACGTTTTTGAAGTTGGCCAATTGACCATATCGACTTTTTTTCCAAATCATTCAATATTTCTTCACTAAACACATGCGGAACTTGTGTTGTAATCGTACTGTTTTTTTATTAACGACACTCAGTGTGCAAGCTACGTAGAAGAAGAAAAAAAAACGTCGACTTTCTAGCGCTAAGATTGCTTTATATTTTCCTAGCGTTTCACGGCAATGGATCAGTTCGTGTCACCAAATATCATTTGCCTAAACTTAATTATCTTGCTTTTAATCCAAAGTCTATTTTTACTTTATTGATGAAAAAAGAATCAAGCAAACTACTATTTAGTAATCATAATTTCGTAATCATATATTTTTAATGATTCTGTATTTATATTTAGATTTATTTAAATTGATCAACTGCTTGACATGTATCTTATGTAATAATAAATACGGATATTATTATTCAAGAAATAATAAGTATTTATATTAACATTTAGTAAAGGATTCGACTAAAATAAACATTGGGCTGAGGAAGTTTCTTTCAGTTGAGCCTAGGTTGATGAAAAGTACTGAAGCATGAATCCCACAGTAGAAAAAGACTGTTTTGATCAGGCGGGAGGCGGTTGGATGAAAGAGATGATTTCGACACGGTGAATCGTATCGACCAAAAGGCTGTGGCAAGTGGTGACTGACGCGAGACCTTTCAAATACGACATAAGCCATAATCCAACATAATCGTGTGAACGGTTCAGCCTTCGCTTATTTGACAATTTAATTCTTGAATTTTTCACAGAAAATAAATTAAAAAGCGTTTTGGTCCACTTAGAAAAACCAGCTGGGAAAAATTACGAATAAGTTTTTCAAACTTAATAAATAGAGGTGTAAAAAATACATAAATATTCATTATTTATGTACAAAGGTTATTATAGCAGTTTTAAAACAAGCTTTAACTCTTAGGGAAGTACGTAAAAATTGACGTTGATTGATAGGGATTCAAGTTGTACACACATTACGTCTTTGTATTTTTTCCCCCTTATCCATTAATCATTTTGCTAGCATCAAATCAAATTCAGTATTCATAACTTTCAATCTGTTGATACCTAACATTCACAGGTGAAATAGATTTTATCAATCGTTTGCAATCGATCTACGTATGAAGACTGGTGTTTTGTACAAGAACAAATGATCGAGAGTAATCTTGATGCTTTCAATGCAGTAATGGACTTACTGAGATTGTTGGTGACTACTACTTGGCATTTGACTTTTTAGCTAAATATAAATAACAACTCTTTCTTCATTCCATTCTTCGTTTAAAAAACGTGTTTTTATAAAATTTTTTAATGATATATGTGTGTCAATAGAAAATTAAACTTCAAGTAATTCCAATTTACGTTATTTAGTTAGTAGTAAAACCAAATAATTAATATTGGGATTATTTAGAGTCATAATGAATACACTATAGATTCGAAAAATTTTTAATTGAGATGCTCTTGAGTTTCGATACAAATGTAAAATAACAAGATTAAATACTCGGAGAACTTCTCGTGAGCACGAGCATATGCTCGAGAATATACTCGACTTTTTTTTGCTCTGAGCATTTACTGAGCATTTATGAGCATTTTGAATTTGAATTAAAAAGTCATATTTTTGTATTTGTATTAACTTTTAAATCAGAAATGTGTCCCAGTTTACAATGTACATTTAATTTCAAATTATAAACACAAATATCTAATTTTATTAAAACCTACTCAACTAATAACATCATTATTTGAATTTCGTGTGAAAATGAAATAATTAAACTCAGAAAAGGCGCCTAATTCCAATTATAAAAGAAGTAAATGTTATAAAAAATAAATGCTTTCCATGAAATAGTATATAATATAAAACAACTGTATGTTAATAGCACTATATAGTGAGATTGTAAAAAAATATATGAATTAATTGTTGATATATCTGTTTAAATAATAAATGCTTTAAATT
>JBAGKK010000333.1:164238-176771 GCA_037177015.1 Euceroptres primus | reverse complement strand
GATGCTCTAAGTGGAAGATTTGGAAATTTGTGCCCATTAGAGCGCCAAAGTAGGGGCAAAAATCACATTGAAATAGCATCTACTTTAAAACCTTAGCCCCTACAAATGACAGCGTGAAGAGCGTCAAAGTTGGATCTGTATTTCGACTCGGGGAAACGAGAGGAAGAGATGAAAAAAGAAGCAATTTTAAAAGATCTTGAGAGACAAAGGATTCAACAAGAAATTAAACTTAGAACCTGCGACATTACAAACGAAGAAAAGATTAAAAATTTAAAGGAATGGGAAGAGTATAAATTAGTAAACAGAAAAGCTATGAAGGAATTTATAGTTAAAAACTTAGAAGACAAAACACAAAAAGAGGACTAAAACCTCATGTTTAGCGTTTATATCCAATTAATTATAATTTTTCTCTTTTTTCTTTTTCTTGTTCGCATTTAAGTATAAAACTATAAAATAAAAATTCAATTTCATTTGTAGCACTTGAGTTTATTTCATGGTCCTTAACAGAATTAGGAATTTTAGGATAAGTTCTATTTCAGGATAATATGGTTCCGGTTCCAGAAATTATTGATCCTTTATCAATTATAACCACATTGAGAACTTTTTAATATTTATATTTATTTTATAAACCCGCGTCAAGTGAACGAACCTTATTTTAAATTTTGAGACTTGCACGCGTCAACAATCGGAAAAGATGCAAAAAATCGATCTGGGAAAAGATTAGTTTTAAATTCATTAAAATAATAGAAATAAACATTGCTGGCCACGAAGAGGGAAAAGAAAGAAAGATAGTAAAAGAAGATAATAATAGACAAGAGGGAACAGGAAGAGAAGTAGAAGAAGATCTGAGCTCAGAAGATGACGACCTCCTAATCCTGGACGTGGATGAGGAGGGACTCCTCCTGAGCCAAGAGAAGTAACGTTGTTAAGGGCATGTACCGCGTCTCGTACTGGGGGCACGAGGTAATGCTGTAACATGAAGTTACAGCAGGGCCATTACTCCTTCCGGCACGAACCTTAGTTCGGAAGGGGTGAAGCCCGAAGTTTGGCGATCGGGGTCGACGAATTCCGAAACCAGGTTAGCAGGTCGTCAACAGCCGATCGCCAGTTCTCAGCGAAAGCCCGCACGCTAAAGTTAAGAAACCTTTTCCCTTCCCGTGACGAACTAGTGTGTAAGTGTGTGCCTTGTTCTTCTCGTTTCCAAGCCGTCATCTTCCCAACCGACGTCGACGAGATCCTGAAAACGAGGAGCTTCACCTCGTGGACACCGGATTCTCCAATCTGAAAACCGCTATCCTAGGCAGAAGCCTACTCATCATCTGTAAGTGGTTTAATAAACTCAGCTATCTGTTAATTGGGACTTTTTTTGACTTAACCCTTTTTCAGCATCTAATACCTTGTGCTCTGAATAAACGTGGTATTACGCCTCGTAACTGCTGCCTATCTTTACCACATCACCCGGCACGCCGGCTGCCGAGTCAGGAGACTCCTGTTGCAGGTCCACCATCGCCAAGGTTCACGACGCCCACCCTGGAGACTCAGAGCCACCACTCAGGCACCGAAGCTTCCGAACTACCAGGAGATAGCTTATCGTCGGGGGATGAGTCACGTTGGGGGCGCCATTTAATAACAGCATAACTTCCCGCCTTAGTTAAGTGGTTGGAGAAGTGCTATATTAAGGGTCGGAGAGGTCGATATCAAGAGTGATACTGGTCCCGCTCTGACGCGAAGGCCGGTCGTCTATTCGGTCTTCCTGAGCAGGGTCCCCTGGACTCCGCGGTCGATGGTCTGGCGGAATCCCCCGATGATGAGCTACCTCCTAGTGGCTCAGAAGCCTCGGTGTCTTCCTGGGCCCAAATGATGGCCCTGACCCTTCAGGTTGGGTGTAGTGGTGCTTGTCGATGCACCAGGATTTCCCTGACTCGACTGCTTGTAGAACTTGTAGAACGCAATTCTTTACCGATCTTGGATATTTTTTAAAATAAAAATTCAGCATTCAATTTTGAAGAGATTTATGAAAGCCGATTTTCGAAATTTTGTGTGTTTAAACTTTTTATGTATGTCAAGAAGAACAAGAGGAGAATTCTCGTCTGATTCCCGCCGACCGAGTCTACGAAGCATCCACCCGCGTGGTCCTCCGCGCCACCCGGCATCCCAGTCATGCGACTCGTGCTGCTGACCCATCATCTTCAAGGACGTCGAGAACCATCCTGGAGGATCAGGGCCAACACTTGGGCCCAGGAAAGCACTGTGGCTTCCAAACCACAGGAGGCAGCTTGTTACCAGAGGATTCCGTAAGACCGCCTACAGCGGAGAACAGGGGCGGGGGAGGGGCGCCAAGGAAGACCGGGCACACAACAGGTCTTCGCGTACGAGAGGGACCAGCATCATACTTGATATCGCCCTTTCCGATCCTCAATACAGCATTCAAAGCACTTCCTCGACCAATTAACCACGACGGGAAGTTATGCTGCTATCAGGACTATAAACATGAAAAATAGTAACATGTCTGGAATTTAATCTAGGCTACATTCCCAAAAATCGCTTTTTTAAAAACGCAAGAAGCATTTCATGTAACATTTTACAAACAACCCTTTTTAGGGTAATTGGATCCTGCTGAATCCGAAATTCACGGTTTACAAGTCGAAATCCGAATCGAAAATCCAGAATTCAAGATGGCGGATAAGGATTCGCTTGAATATTGGAATTTGTTTATGTTACGTATTATTTTTTTTAAGCTCATTTAAAATATCATTTAAGATCATTAATATCATTTAAAATATCATTTAAGATCATTTAAAATAAAAAAATTTTTAAATAAATTTAAAAGAAAGATCTACGCCAGTGGAATTAGACATAAAAATCGAGTCAATTCACAAAAATTCCGAAGATCTTCAAAAAAATTGTATAGTTGTTTTTTTATATGTTAAACATAAAATAAAATTTTGCAAAACGTGATCAGGTCGGCAATTTGTTTAAAAAAATTAATTTGCAAAATTTGCCTCCCATTGCTCCACGAAAATTTAAAACATTTTGCAAACCTGAGTGAGAAATTACAAACTCAGTCTCTATCCTGTATTAAATTTGCAAAACGTTCGTGATGTAGCAACATTATTAATTATAAACAAATTATTATTTTGTTAATCACTTCCCAGCGAAAATACCGAAGGATTTGCAACATGTTGTTTCTCCTTCTTCTCATTGAAAAGAGACTATTGTATGATTTGCAAACCTGTATGCATAACGCAAATTATCGTTTTTTAAAAATTAATGTTGAATTTTTTGCAATTCGACTCCATAAAATTCCTGCGAGACTTGCAAATTTTGCGTTTTCGGGTTGCAAATGTTGGAAATGTCGAAATCTAAAAAATATTAAATTTGCAAAACGTTGCACGACCGACAACAATATTAAAATTGCAATTAATCTATAATTGTTCCTAAAAAGTAGAAATAACGAACTTCCGGGTCGCAATTCCTGCAGAGGTTGTATTGTGTTTGAAAGGCTTAAAGTTTATTTTTGAACTTAAAATATCTCATAAAAATCTATAATTTTAGAGTCACTTCACTTTCAACAGAATTTTCAATCATGACGCGAAGGACGGAATAAAAAATATAGAGCATTTACGTTTTATAAGAAAATTTCTACGAACCTTTCGGATGCAATGTGTCTGTTCATATTTCCTCTACTTTCTGTTCTTTAATTTTTCAGATGTTTGGATTTATATATTTTACAGTTGAAAATATGTTGTCTCTAAATTCGAATCTGCTTTCAATAATAACCAAAAAATTCTTCAATTTCCATATTGGCTACAAATGTATACGAATTATGTACAGATTATATGATATGAATAATAAATCAACAGAAAATTGTCTTAAAATTTCAAGCTTAAATTTTAGAATAGCCTAAAGTAAAATATGTGTTCCGTATGTTATCGGTGTCAATCTTCAAAGTTTGTTTCCCACTAGAAGCTTTGAGATAAATCTGTCAGTAGAGAGCGGAAAAATTTACTCTCATTCGAACTCACGAATGGCTTTTGAAAAATTAAAACAGGTAAACTATCTCAATCAATAACGGCGAAACTATAAATTTTTAAAATATTTAAATTTCTGAATATTATAATAGAAATTTTGTTTTCATAACTCAATTATCGGAAGCTCGACTTTTGATGCTTGATGGAACGCGTTGAAAGTAGAGTTTTAAACCTTTAGGGCAAAAGTGCTACTCTTGACTCGCTCCACAGATATATCAAATCAAAATTACGGTAGATGCATTATAAAAATTATCGTGTCTCGTCCCTCGATATGCAATACGCTAAATAGTTACATGGGAGGAAAGGTAACATCATTATTTATTCACACTTGTCTTATAATATACAATTGTCTCTCAAATTGTCTTAATTTTCAAAATGAATTAAAAATTTTAATCATGCTCCGATTACCTTATAAAAATTATCAAAAAAAATTTATTCACTTATCAAAAAATTTTCACGCAATTCCTGAATTGCATATTGTTACTCGTTTTTTTCAAATTTTTCCTCTTTTTTCTACACCGGCAGTTATTTTATTACTTTCGAAAACTTTTTTAAAGAAACGAGAAACTTTCAAAAAAACCTCGAAAATTATATAAATGCAATGGATCGTAGTATTCGTCCCACATTGCGTTATCCAATAAAAAAAACCAGTAAATCCGTTACAAACTATATGGAACCTTGCAATAGTAAGAAAAAATCCTTTTGCAATACCTTGAGAATTTAATCTGGAGAATAATTTAAAAAAATATAAGTTTGTTTATCATTATCAATGTTGCCAAGTAGTAACCAGTTTGCAGATCTAATATGATGTTAGTACTAAGTTAATTATCACTCAGTACGATTTACGAAATGTTTGTATTTTTTTGGCTACTTTAACAAAGTACCTAATTTGTTTAATTGCAATTTTAATATTGTTGCCGGTCGTGCAACGTTTTGCAAATTTAATATTTTTTAGATTTCGACATTTCCAACATTTGCTACCCAAAAACGCAAAATTTGCAATTCTCGCAGGAATTTTATGAGTCGAATTGCAAATTATCTTTTTTTTAATTCATGTTAAATTAATTTTAAAAAAGATAATTTGCGTTATGTATACAGGTTTGCAAATCATTTACTAGTCTCTTCTCAATGAAAAGAAGCAGAAACAACATTTTGCAAAACCTTCGGTATTTTCGCTGGAGTGATAAACAAAATATTAATTTGTTTATAAGTCATAATGTTGCCAAGTTGTAAACAGTTTGCAGATGTAATATGACGTTCGTAATAAGTTGTTTACCACTCAGTACGACTTGCAAAATGTTTGTAATTTTTGGCTACTTTACAAAAGGAACTAATTTGTTTAATTGCAACTTTAATATTATTGCCTGCCGAGCAACGTTTTGCAAATTTGATAATTTTCAGATCTCGACATTTCTAACATTTGCTACCCAAAAGTGCAACCTTCGTAATTTTCGTAATAATTTAAAAAACGATAATTTGCATTATGTATTTAGTTTTGCAAATCATACAATAGTCTCTTCTCAATGGAAAAAAGCAGAAACAACAGTTTGCAAAACCTTCGGTATTTTCGCTGCGGAGTGATTAACAAAACAAAAATTTGTTTATAATTAATAATGTTGCTGCATCACGAACGTTTTGCAGATTTAATACAGGATAGATACTAAGTTTATAATTACTCAAGTTTGCAAAATGTTTTGAATTTTTGTAAAGGAATGGGGGGCAAATTTTGCAAATTAATTTTTTTAAACAAATTATCGACCCGAACACGTTTTGCAAAATTTTATTTTATGTTCAACATATAAAAAAACAATTTTTTTGAAGACCTTCGGAATTTTTGTTAATTGATTAGCTATTTCCACTGGTCTAGTAATTGTATACATTTTTCAGTTCCTGTTTCTTAATTTATTTAATAATACTAAATTGAGATAATTGGAACTGATTAATAATCTACAAGGAAATTGACACACCTTTTTTTTCTGATTTACTAATTTTTTCTGTGAAAACTGAATCACTCTATAACGTAACGTTGAAGACAAAAGAATGACTAATAAAATGTTTTGACTTTTTAACTCATGTTAGGAAAAAAGAATTGGTCATCTTTTCTTCTCATAAAAATATTATGAATCGTTTGTTTTGATCATCTAAAGTGAAGCTTGCATTTTTAAAAAAAAGTTGCTTACATTACGTCGTTTCCGTGCTGATTGAGTGAGATTCGAGTAGGCCTGATTCCATCCTCGGCGTGCAAATCTTGCACCTTAATTGCTTCGCGTAGAATCTGAAATTAAGGAAACTAAATTGAGATTCAAATTCAACAAACATTTTTTTGCAAACAGGACATTTTATTTACCTTGGACGTGCAATTGAGTGCGACTGACACACTCTCAAATATTGGTATCCTCTGCCTATCCATGAGAAATTGAAGTACTAGTAGTCCATTCATCAGGTCATAGTATTCTCTGTAAAAAATGTTTTCTTTATCCTAAAGCTTATTTTAATTTAATCTTCGAATAGAAGATTCGCATATACATAGAATAGAACATCTCGCATGTACAATCGTCGTGCGTAAACTGGCCGGACTCGGGGGGTAGAAGGCGAGTTCGCAGGCGCTATAAATCACCGGATTTAAAGCGTCGAACGAGCACTCTTATGTCAACACTCAGGACCGCATGTATAGTCTCTAAACGTACAAAAGTAAACGCGCAGAGAGTCGCGTTGTAAACAACTTCTGCCAGCCCTGTCTATTTGAGCGATGGCGCCGTCGCGACAGAAGCAGTCGAGCGTGAAGAACTTTGAAGCCGGCTAGTTCAAGGGCGGAATATAGACGCGCGACGAGTGTAGTGCGTTTCCTGTGAAACAAGAAATCTCGATCTCTCTAGTAGTTTCGTGGTCAGGGCAACCGACCGGCAATCGGGAGACCTGGGTTCGATTCCCAGCAGAGCGAAAGAGGATCTTTTTTCACAGAGGATTTCTAATTATTTCAAATATTAATTTAATCTAAATATTAAATTTCTGAAAATCCAAAAGATAATCTTACTGAGGAGAAACTGTTTCTCCAAGGATAGTCTGACCCTGTCGATAAGGATATATGACAAGGACCAGGGATTCTCTACGCGTAGCTGCCAATTGAGCTGCTTCAATAATTCCAGCGGTGTTTCGTGTCTGGTTGTCTATTACAAAGAGCAAAACACGCGCAGTCTGTTTTGCCTCGTATTCCTGAGCAATGAGTTCTGGACCCCATTGTGACACTTGCTAAAATACAAAAAATTCTCTCGTAATTTCACTCAATTAAATTTTCAATCACTTAAATTGTTGGTACAGTCAAAATAACTTCTTACAGGATTGTAATAAGAAATCCCTAGACTTTGAAGTGTCGGTATCGCTATTTCTGACCTCCACGTGGTAGGATTGCAAGATCCACCCAAAAATACCTCATATGCCATCCTCTCTGAAAAAGTTACATCCATAAAAGAAAAGTCATTTTATTGAGTGTATAAAAGAAAAGTCATTTTATTGTGTATAAAAAAAGTCATTTTATTGAGTGTATAAAAAAAAAGTCAAGTGACTCACTTGAACCCGTTTTATTATTAGTATCCTTTCCATCACAGAGTAATGATTGAGAGGTGCTCATAGGAACAGCTGCTCTGAAGGGAGTAAAGAAAAATCAGTCATAAATATAAAAATAGTTACGGCACATTATAGTCAGCGATTATAATATATCGTACATCATGAGTCTATATAAGTTAAGTCAACATATTGGTGCTTGTACAAAAAGATAAGAGTATTCCTCCTTTATTATCACACTCAAAGTAGCACAAATATCACTTGTGCAGGAGGATTTGATATTCTCGATTCTCTAAGCTAAGGAAAGCTTTGCTATTTCTCTCTAAGCTTTTCGCATTTTTTTCGAAATTAATTGAAAGGAGATTAGAGTGTGGTAATAAAGACAATCCACGCTCTTGCTTCTAACGTTAGTTTTAAACACTCGTGCAATTAAAAATTGTCGTACTTAGAAATATCAAATCCTTTTGCAATGTAAAGCAGCATTCCGCGTTTGAACATTGTCAATACATTCCCACGACAATCACCCTTGAAAGTTCAGAGCCTTTTTCCTGCAACATATTTGTACAGTGAGAAAAAGCTCTGTTTACCGAGGTGTTTACAAATTGAATTAGATACTTTGCTTTCTTTCTTGACTACTTATTTGAGCATTCCCACGGAATAGTTACTTTTTTGTCAGCCCTTTTTTTTGCTAATAAATTACATTTTCTGTGGAAATGCTGTTTTATCAACCTGAGGTGTATGGTGGTTTTGAGAAGACTGAAAAAGTCCGAATTCGTTGTTAATTAGAATTAAATTGTATTTATTTATTTTTTTTGATAGACCTAATTTGGATTCGGATTAGCAATAGGAGAGTATGGAACGTATTTTACCCTTGCTCGCAGAGACGTGCAAGTTCCGTAGCAAATATGCAGAATTCTCCGAGCATCGTACAGGCGTCAGGGCTGATCTTAGGACAGTCCTCTGTGCAGTGCAACATTTCATGCACTGGTAATTCACTCGAAAACCACTGCATTCCGTATATCCAGTGTGCCTAAAAACAACAAGGTGAAACTAAAAACACAAAGAAAAGTTTAAATTCTTATGATAGGTATTTAATAGGAATTTAATACAATGGTAGGTATTTAATAGGAATTTAATTTATTAATCTAATAAATTAATTTAATTTAATATAATAAGTATTTATATGTATTTAATACATTTTTTAAAAATAATACGTCTTAATAACAAAAAATAGATCATGGCGTTTTTACGACTGTCAGTAATTTGTTTTAAAAATCTGAGAAAAATATTTAACCACCCTAATAATGAATCATTGAGTCTTACATAAAAGCTGTAGTCGACGATGTAAACAATCCTGCGACATTTGCTTCCGATAGTCCAATTTCATTGTTCAGTTATCCAGGATGAAAATTTTTGAAGAGAAGGAGATTTCTCAAAACTTCAAAATCGAATTTTCAAGTTTTCCTAAACAAAAAGAAATACAATTACAAATATAGTAGCATAAATTATCTGAAGAGTTGAAGTCTTTTATTTACAGTCCACTATAGCAAAAATTAATTATATTCAAAGTTGGAATTAATTATCTGAAATTTGTTTACATCAATGAAAAATTCACTGTACATATAAAATACATATAAATATGTATTTCATTGTAAATATAAAATCTAAGTAAATTATTGGACGCCAATGGAAAAGTACCGAAGTTTTATTTTAAAATCGAAGCTCTGATATCGCGTAATCAACGTCTCAAGGAAAATTGTGATTTCAGCCATTTCTTCCGATTGAACACAATACATCGAGAGTTTTAAACTTTTCGGTTAAAAGTCTCAATAGGTTTACAAAGGATTTTCTAAATTTAAAAAAAAAAAAAAACGAAAAAAAAACGAAAAAAACAAACAAAAATTGACAAATTGAAAAATTAATTAATTTCCAATATTGACAAACATTTACAAATTGAAAAATTAATTAATTTCCAATATTTTCATCTCCAGATGTCACTCCAAAATAGTTTTTTAATATTATAAACTTTTCAATAATCCACTGTATTTTTTATTCAGTCACAACTATTATCGGAAGTTAATAAAAAGATATGCAACCAAATCCTGCTTTGTAAAACAACTGTGTTGAATCAACAACATTTACTTCCTTATACTACAAGAATTTACATAAAAATGAATGCTGTAGAGCAGTCCAAGTTTTTAAAATTAAAACGCAGTGTCAGCCTCGAAGAGGCAAACCTTCATGGACCCTGCAACCCTGAATTTATTCTAAATCCCTGAACCCAGTCCGGTGAACTCAACTGCGATTCATGTAAGTCGTAAAAATCAGGGCCTACCACTGTTAAACTGTTGATCATTGCAAAGTCGACAGAGACGCTTCAGTATGTCACTAACCTTGGTAGAGCCTCGACAATGCATGCCCACCCATTAATGACATATGCGGCAGATGTCAATGAAAAATCAATGCTTGTTGACTGCATTTGCTGCACTTTTTTTGAAAAATCCCGAGGGAAGTCACGTTCACACGCTGTCCAACCAGAGTATATGATTGCTTCACAAAATCTTTGCGAGACAGCCTCGCGTACTCCCGCTATTGCTCATACTTATTTATACACCGTTATATTTAAAATGAAAGACTCCGTGCGAACGACCCATGGGAAAAACACTTTTCTCGGAGAATCCTCCAGGAGACCAGAATTGACACCAAGCTTCTTACTCAGGAGCAGATCCGATAAATCGCTGCTCCAATCTCTGAACACTTTTTCCGCACTAATACAGCAGTCCTCAATTTATTGACGTCGGAACTGGAAGCTGGCGCTTGTGTGAAACGTCGCCGTTGACATGTTTTCGATTCCACTCGATAATCCCAGTCAAACGCGAATACAACAATTGCCGATCTGGTCTCGTTTTCTCCGAACTCCGCACTGCCACTTATTTCATTTGCTGATCAAAATCCTGATATCAGGTCAGCGAAGGCGGCAGCGATATTTTTATGGTTTCGCGGCTGGTTCCCTTCTCTCTCACTCTGTCTCTCTCTCTCTCTCTCGCGCTCTCTCTCTCTCTCTCTCTGCGAGTCGCAATGACGTAAACCTCCAACAATGAAGCGTGATGTCACACAGTGAAGTTCACACACGAGCTCTGTCTGCTGCCTGCGTAGTAAAACCAATGCGCGAAACGCCGACCGTACTTTTGATCAAATATGGTATGGGAGTTTTGGCTTCTGGCAAAAACGAATGTTTCTGCGGTTCCAAGGCAATACTCCTTCCTTCTCTCCAAACCAGTTCCACCTTATCAAAATTCACTATTCTAGCATATTTTCATCGCTCCCGCAGGAAATTTACATTCAATTATTCAAGCAATTTTCATATCGGAAATCAAAAACGAAAGGTTGCACCACATGCGAAAAAACCACGGTGTATTTGAAGGCAATCATCTCTGATCATAACCACAGGATTTAAAATAACTGACAATGAATATTAAAATCACGCTTTCGTCATTTTATATAGATACCCCGAAAAAATTATTTCTCTATCTTTGTTAGAAATTCATTTTTATAATTCCTCCTTGATAAATATTGTTTTTCATGGTAAAACGGAAAAATTGGTCAAATTTTTGTATTCCTTTGTTAGAATATTTTAGTAACTATTTTTTTAAATTTGCAGGAATTCGACCAATTCGCGCTGTTCAAACCTTAAAACAAATTTTGGAACCACCTCCTTGTGACCTCGAAACTCAATCTGTCAAAATTTGGACCGTTTAGACACCCTTTATAACTTGCTTGGTTTTCACCTCGCGAGCGAAGTGTCAAGTCTATAATAAAACATGAACATCACACAATAGTTCCTCGCACGTGTCATGTATAGGTATTATTTTCAAAACGTAATTTAAATGCGCGCCGGGACTTACATTTCCCGCTTGAGCTCTAAGCCTAGTCTAAAAACATAAACAATATCTTAATATCTGAGAAATAATAAAAATTTACTTTATAAAGACTCACACAGTTCCCTTGGTTGCTGCAAATATGTAATATCCTCATGGGAAATCGATTTTTCCGTTTTCAAAAGAAAAACTTTGAGGTTATGTTGAATCTTTTAATGCCAATCAAGTCACATTTAAAGAATTTCAAGTAAAACAAGATTATTCACTGGTCATCAGGTAAAAAGGGTATATAAAAATGTTATTCGCTTGAAGTTAAAAAACTAAGAGAGAGCGTTTTGCTACATTTTATAAATGTATTCACGCCCATGTTTGGTTTATGATTAATTTTTCAACATTGAAACACATATTCCAGATACTCTAAGGGTATTTGATACATAATGATGTCACGAATTACCGATTGATTTTTTATTTATATTCAACGGGTTTATTAAGAGAGAATTGCAAATATAATGCTGAAATTTGAGGAAATAATTAGGAAGATATCAAGGAATCGATGTCTGGTGCGTTTCAATTTTTATTTTGAAAAAAATTACTTTTGAAAATTTTTTTTCGAAATAAAAGCTGAAATGCACCAGACATCGATGCCTAAATATATTCTTTATTATTTCTCAAAATGTCAGCATTATATTTGCATTTCTCTCTTAATAAACCAGCTGAATATAAATAAAAAATCGATCGGTAATTCATGACGTCATTATGTATCACATACCCTTAACGCTGTGTGTAAATTCTGGCAAATGAGTAAGTATATAAATATAAATTTATTTTAATGAGTGCATTCAAACCTTTTGTTATTACTGAGTTTTGCTTTTGCTATAGGGACCTTCCAGGGTTGTAAAAGTAAAATACCTGAGGTAAATTACATGGTTTTTTTACAGTAATTTACCAGGTATTTTACATCCATAGTTTATTACGTTTATTACATTATGTAAATTACCTCAAACATAACCTAACTTTCGAAAACAGATTGTGACGCCATTCCCCGTCGGTAAAATCACTTGCC
>JBAGKK010000333.1:90361-112159 GCA_037177015.1 Euceroptres primus | reverse complement strand
AATAGTTTATTATAACAAAACAGAAATCTATTGAGGAGGAAAACTTATAACGGCGACTACTTAGACTTTATATATATATATATATATATATATATATATATATATACATATATATATGTATATATGTATAATTTTGAAAGTGCTTGATCTTCGAAGACCAAGTCTTTCGATCGATAGTCAAATCAATTCTGTCTTTTCTAGCATGTTCTCTCAGGGCTCGCTGAGAGCCATATTGTCAAGAGTGAACAAGTAGAGAGGGTAGTTGCTTTTGCTGATTGGTAAATATAAAAAAGGGAAAGGACATTAGCCTTCCCTTTGCTGACGTTTCCAAATTTGAGAAAAACCCGGCACTTGGGTCTGGCGACATGGCCAAGGGTTGTCGCCATAGGGCAATAATCATAAAGTACCCAAGCTATTTAGAATTTTAGAATTTAGTCATTTAGCCTAGAGGATTAACAGAAGATTTTCGTGGGTTTTACCTCAATGTAACGAAGGACACTTTGAATTGATTTATGGTTTCAAGGAAAAATGGAAAAGTTTATGAGGTATAGATAAAAAGATTTGAACATAAAATGAAACAAATAATTGTTATCACGTAACAAATACGTTGTGGTAATTGTTCTGTAAGATTTCGTCATAATACTGCAGCTGTTGTCGTTATTCTGCTGATATTGCAAAATTTAAAAATTTCTTGAAAAATGGGAATTTAACCTGGCGATTTATACGCGATTAATTGGCAAATATATTTTTTGTGAATACTCGCTTTATCAACTACACGGAAAGAAATGGATGTTAAACATAGGGGCAGCCATTTAGATTTCAACTGTGACATTTGAGTTTCAAACCGTAAAACCTTAGATTCTAAGAAGGTTTTACATTTCATCATCTAAGATGGTTTTCCCTATGTTAAAGATCTAGATGCTAGTTCTGAACATCTATTCTCCTCCGTGTTGTGCTTTAATAGCTGAATGGTTTCAAAAATTATTCGTATTTTATGTTATAAGTTTTAATTTATACCATTATACAATCCAACATGTTTCTGGTACACTGAGAAAACTGTTTGGTTCGGACCAAAAAACGATTTGGTTGCTATAGAAGCAACCAAATTTTTTGATTGTGCCAATCAAATTTTGGTTCTTTCAACAAACCTTTTGTGGAACCAACAAATATTTTGTGGAACCAACAAACATTTTGTGGAATCAACAAACATTTTGTGGAACCAACAAACATTTTGTGGAACCAACAAACATTTTGTGGAACCAACAAACATTTTGTTGAACCAACAAAATCTCTGTTCTGGTTGAATTAACCAAATTTTTGATGGTCAAACAAAAGGTTTGTTGAAAGAACCTAAATTTGTTTGGCACAACCAAAAAATTTTGTTACTTCTATAGCAACCAAATCGTTTTGTTGTCTGAACTAAACAGTTTTCTCAGTGTATAAATTTAATAGTGAAAGCCAAAACGCCAGTGAAGTGGTATTGTTTACCAGTTACACTAAGTACTTACTGATGTCAGGTAGCATTACAAGTTCAAATTCCCGATAGAAAGAGAATAAAATCTAAAGAGCACTCCAAAAATGTCAGAGACTTAATACTTATCACTGAAAAAAATGGGTTGTTGGGCCAACTACTTCAGTAGTTAGACAAACTACTTTAGTATTTACAAACTTTTACTAGCTGATGTGACTATTAAAACTGCTGTTGCGACAAAGTGAATAGTTACGCCTACTAATAAAATAGTTGTCCCAACTAATAAACACGTTCCAACTAATAAAGTAAGAGGCATATGTTACAAACCAAAGTAGTTGGCCGAGCTAGTCATTTTTTTCAGTGAAGACTCAGTCATTAAGTGGATACCGAACCGTTGACTCTCAAAGAAAAATACTAATTTTTTTTGCTGAGCCTTTGAAGTACTATGTGCGCCTAAACTGAAGACAGACTCAACTGCATAAAAAGCGGCTGAGTCTCGCGAAAACCTTCACGTTCGCAAAAGATTCGAGCAATCGAAGAGCTATGCGGATATAGGGCTTACTTAGAATTTCGAAGAGTGGCGGGGGGTTCTGGGTTAATTTTAACGAAGCGTCTCGTTGTCGTCCTTGGGAGACCAGGAAACTCGACCGAGCATATAAGGGGTTAACGAGTGCGATGCTAGGTCTGCCCGAAATGGGGAGGATGGCCGGATTTTCACGTCGCTAAGATATGTCACTGCGTCCCTGCTCCCTGGCGGCGTCGTTACGAGGGCGTCGCGTTTAGAACGTCTACGTTGGCGGCAGGCAGGCAAGCACACGCAGACAGCTCGGCTTGGCGAGAGCGGATGAGCAAATAACACCAGCAATGCCTGCAATGCTATCACGGGGTGTCGGAGCCGCGAAATCGGTGTGGTAGCGCACTAGCTCTCGGCGTGGCTCGGCTTGGCCAAGGCGTGGCGTTACGATGGCGTGGCGCAGTTGGCGAGAACGAGACCGGCAAAGGACAAAGAGAAGGATGGAGTAGCAAGCGGAGGGTTGAGGGAAGGCGGAGGTGGTAGGTAATCACCCAGCGGCTCGCGTTATAGCGTCGTTATGCCGCTATCGTATCCCCCCTTCCCCACTGCCTCCCACACGCTCCATACTCTTTACCACCCGCCACATCCTCTTTCTCTTCCTCCTTCGCCGACTCCCGTCAGGTCCGGCTTTACCATTTTTTTTTGCTTCCTCAGAGTAAGCTTTGTAATCATCAAATTTTTCAAATTTGATTTATTCAGATATCAGGCATGCTTATCTTAACGTTAGTTTGCAAGAGGATCGTGAAATTTCGGACCCATTAAATAGTGCGAAAATAAAAGTCTAGTTTTGTCTTTTGGACATTTTCGAATGATGGTATGTTTTCTACGAATTTTGAGCCAAAGTGCATTGACAAATTCCAAAAATTGAGTGAATGGGAGACAAAAGTGTGAGAATAGTGATATTTTTTGTTCAGCCTGCACGATAAGCCGCACTTCATGTCTGTGAAGCGGACGGAAAGTGGCACTTTTCCGCCCGCTACGTCACCGGGCGGAAAAGTGCAACTTTGTGCCAGCTTCACAGGCACAAAATGTGGTGTTTATCGTGTAAGTTCTAAGGACGTCTTCAGGACATTCATGTCTGTCTAAATGATGTTCATCTTGACGGATCCAACTTGACAGATATTAGAAGTCGCTAGGACATTCATGTATATCAAAATGATGTCCTAGACATTGTCCTAAAAACATCCTGATAACATAAGTCACCCCTACGACATCATTTATACGGACCTGTATGTTCTAAAGGTTACTAACGTCCACGTGTCCACTGGGTATTGTGGTTTATGAGAGAAGGTTCATTAATAGCAAAGATTTTTTTATTATTCCAGAGAATAAAGTCAACCTAATCACACGGACAAAAAAGTTCTTTAAACTTTTTGGAATTACATAGTTCAAGAGTCGCGGATAAAGGCGCTCATTGAACGAATTTTATAGATTTTCTAAAACTTCCAGGAAATAATTTATTTAATTAATTCAAGAATAATTCTAAACGAGTGTTCTAATGTTTAAAATGAACCTCGAATTTAAAAAAATCTAGAATCTGTAAAGAAATTTTTTGAAAAAATTTCAACGCTTTAACATTAACGTTTTTAACGTTTTAACGTTTCCTACATTAAATAAATAAATTCAAAATAAAATTCAAGGTATTAGGAGAAATAAATTCAAGGTATTAAGAGATTTTGTGATCCACTGCAATATAAACTTCAGAAAACAGTTTTAGAAAATATGTTGTGCAATCGTTTCTGCGCATGTGGCCCTGACAGCAGTACCTTATAACCTACATTTTGACAAATATCCCAAGCGAGCATATAACCGAGAGGCTTTAGGCGTTAAGAAAGCGTTGGTTAGGTAGTTTAGGTAGGGTTCGAACCCGCAGCAGATTTAAAATTTTAATAGCATTTAAGCGTGCGATTATTAGTGTAGTGAATTGTGTAGGGGAAAGTTGCCTAAGACGAGAGCCCTCCTCCATATTTTCCGAAAATTTTCGATTTTAAGGAACTTCAGAAGCAAAAGCGATTACTGACATAATAGTTTCATGTTTTCTTACAAAGTTCACATGCTTAAAAGTTTTAAAAAATGTTTAAAAGGCAATAAATTTCGATGTTGAAAAAAATATGTATTTTTCCCGTCTTAAGCAGCCCGGTATCCTAAGCGAGCCTCTTTTAAAAATCAAGAAAGCTAAGTAATTAAACACTAGATATTGATAAATTTTATTCGTAGCGAACTATTTAAACATATTCTGTACATTTATGAAATATTATTCATGAGAATTATTATTCACGAGCAAAATTCATTATAAAACGCAAAATAAGCGTTAAATAAGGTCTAACAGAAAACAAGTACAGTCGGACCTCCACCATGTAATAATTTCGGGGGGAGTTATTACTTGATGGAGGTAGCTCGAAGGGGAAATTGGAAGTTGCGCAGCAGGCATTTGCGCACACACGTATGTATCCATGTGTGGGTGTAAACTATGTATGTATAGGTTATGTGTACATGCGAGACACCATCTGCGCAAACGTCAACTACTATGATTTACTATTAACGGCTAATGGTGGTGGCAGCAGATGAGGGGAATATGACATGGTGGAAGTTTACATGGTGGAGTTCCGACTGTATTAACAAAGATCACAAACTTAATATTTATAAAAAGTTGTAAAATGACAAATTTTATTCAGCGTAGATAAATAATTTACTGATATAAAGTGAATAAACAACATATTTTTAAAAATTTCTGGTTCATGATCAAAAAGCAATAGAGGTTAGGAAAGGTACTAATTGTGGCAGAAAATTTAAATATCTCACATAAATATGTCAGATATTTAAATTTTCCGCCATAATTAGTACCTTTCCTAACCTCTTTATTGCTTTTTTATCATGAACAAGAAATTTCTAAAAGTATGTTGTTTAGTCACTTTATATCAGTAAATTATTGATCTAACCTGAATAATATTTGTCATTTTACCACTTTTTATAAATATTAAGTTTCGGTGTACCATCGGTAATTCATAGATAAAGCAAATTACGCTTTTATTAGCAGTTTTCTAGCCTAACCGGGGCCCGTCTTAGGAATTTCGCAAGTTTACAATTTTTAAAATATTTTTATTAAACAGCATAAAAATTAATAAAACGTAAGTAACTATTACAAAGTTTAAAAAATTATCTATAAAAAAAATAACTTACTCCTTCAAATCATTAGAAATTATTAAATCACAACTTCTAAAACAAGTAAAAGTTAGTTTCCTAATGTATAAAAATAATTTTTCCTTTCTGTTTTCGTTAGTTTACTTCCCATGCAAAAACAAACACTTTCAAAATAACTAGAATTTTCCTTAGCATGTATCTTCATGCATAAGTGATGGATATAATGTTTTCATACAAAAATATTAACCCTAGATTGCAGCACCTCACTGAAATTACAGACTTGCAGAGGGGGATCAGCCAGACCCGACAATATTATTTTTTACGTAACGTTTGAACCATCCTATATTTCGATCTGAAAAAATTCAGGGTCATTTTTCAAGACATTCAGAGCATAGTTTCATAATTTTCCTGACAGATTTTTTATTTTGACATGATGAAGAAAATTATCAAACTTTTTTAAAAGCAGAAATCGGCTTTTTTAACAAAAAAACC
This sequence comes from Euceroptres primus, assembly GCA_037177015.1. Lineage (NCBI taxonomy): Eukaryota > Metazoa > Arthropoda > Insecta > Hymenoptera > Figitidae > Euceroptres > Euceroptres primus. Next base: position 106,481 of record JBAGKK010000333.1, on the reverse strand, counting down.
ATATCTTTTTTAATTTTTAATATTTAAAAAAAACTCTTTCGCGGTTATGTTGTCTAAATAATGCATATTAAGGTAAAAATTACTGTATTAATGGATCTTTAAAGAAAGGTATTTATTTTGAATATTGAATTGCTTCAAAAAAGCAATTTTTTTGAAGCATTTGATAAATTTTAAATTATGTTTCTAGGTTTGAATAATTGCAGCATCGTAAATACTACTAATAAGTGACACCACAAGTTCGATTTTATTCAGAATTATAGGAGAATTTTCCGCCATGCTCAGCAGAATTCTAGTTATTTTGAAAGTGTTTGTTTTGTAGGATCTTTTTGGAGGATCCTTTTTTTGAATTATAATAGGAGCATGTCATGGTGTTGGTCCAAATTTGGTCATTGGATTCTTAGTTTTATTTTCAGGAGTTCTATACATTAACTTGATCATTGGACGTTAAATAGGATTTTAAATTTGATTTTAATCTAATTTAAATTTCTTAAATTTTCAGAATTATAGCTTCAAATTGAGATCGTAATTCCGCTAGGATCTCTGGTACCCCTAGATGCAATCTAGGATTAAGAGTGGCCCGTCTTAGGAGGTAGCCCGTCTTAGGCAACTTTCCCCTATATCATAGTGAATCACTATGTACTTAAATATGTGAATATAAATGAAATATTATAATAATAATAATAATAATATTTTTTCGTTGAAAAATCGGTTAACATTTTAGAAAACTGTTCTCTAAAGTTTCTAAAACTATTCTACAAACATATCCTGCGTTCTAACAGATATTACATCGCTTCGGTCTTTAAATTTTATAAAATTTTTCAGCAGATTTTCGAATAATATTTCATGGAATTGTATAACCAAGACGGTTTTATCTCTTATTAAACTGTCCTTCATATCCGCTAGTCTACAACTAGTTTTCTAAAGTTTAAAGAACTTTTTCTTTCCTTGCAGTTTCACTGAAATTCAAAGGTGGAAATTTTCCAACATCAAGATTATCTTCTTTTCTAAAATGACTTTTACATTTTCTCTGCCATCAAAGAGCATTATCAAAACGTTATAGGAGTGGTGAAAGTATAGGATTTTTCACTCCAAAGCATAGAAGCTTATTTATAATGTCAATATTTTGGCCAGTTGTAAACAGGGGAACAGATCAATTGCTTTCAGTGGCATAAGCTGGTAACCAAAAGCATCGTGGTGATCCAACTTGAGTTTCCTATATTATCGGGTTACATCCTTGCTAACTCTCCAAAAATTCATATTTTTAGCAAAAGCGAAGCTGATCTCTAACAATAAGTATTGCTGATCAGCATGGAGAAAAAATCTGTAAAATTAACAGAAGTCATCTGTTGAAATAGGGACAACAGATTTTTTCTACTATATTTATAGAAATCTCAGTTAAACTTACAGATGGTTAGTAAATATAACAGATATTTCTATAGAATTAACAGAAATTTCTGTTAGATTAACGGAATTTTAATTTTTCTTAAAAAATGTTAACCTAACAGACATTTCTGTTATTTCTACAGAAATATCTGTTAAATTTACTAACCATCAACATGCAAGCTTAACAGAAATTTTTGTAAATATAACAAAAAAATCTGCTATCCCCATTTCAGCAGATGATTTCTGTTAATTCAACAGATTTTTTTTCTCAGTGAGTGATCACTACTGTAGTCCTCAGTGTTTAGTAATCTTTGAGGACGTTAGTACCTCATCAAAATGGATTTTCTGGTGAGTTTTGCAAGGAAGAAACCAGGAGCAATAGGGAACTCAAGGTGGATCACCACGGTGGAGCATTGTTTATTAGTTTATTTGTTCCTTGGAATAATAAGGAAATGTACTCCACAACTGAACCTCCTTTTATACAAAAGCGGAATCCGTAAAGCCGAATGTCAAAGTTGTGACAGAAGCATGAGAAAGAGTGTGTTTCAATAAAGATATTTATTGCATATACCTTACAGTACAATATAGTACATTTAGTTTATACATAAATCTAAATCTAATCTAAATCTAATCTAAATCTAAATCTTATCTCTAAATCTAAATTAGTAGTTCTCTAGAGAAAACTACTAATTTGGATTAATATTTTTCATTAGTGTACTAAAGAAATAGTGCAAATCGCTCCTCAGTTGCTTAGTAAGCATTTCTATTTTCTACTAATGTTTAGTAGAAAATTACTAAATTAATAGTAGCAAACTATTACTTCCCTTAGCAATTAGTAAGTAAATTAGTACACTCATAAAAATATTTAGTTGAACCAATTAAATTTTGGTTCACAGGGAAAACAAATTTTTATTTTCACCCTGATTTCGGTGTGATATTTGCCTGCAACAAAAATTAACTTCTCAGTGTAAATTTTACCCAAATATCGGTTAAATTTTCTTTTGTTTTTCTATGACAACACATGTATTTTGAAAGACGTGAAGTTGTCCGAATAAAAATTTACCCCTCTAAAAATTACCTGCAACAAATTTTATCCTTAGTTTTTTCTGTGTTGGTTTAACCAAAGAATTTGCTTGGTATACGGACAATTAAAATTTTGGTTGACCCAACCAAAAGTTTTAGTTGATTTAATAAAAAATAATTAATTTTGTATATTCAACCAAAGATTTAGTTGAATCTACATAATATTTGGTAAATTCAACCAATATTTGGCTGATTCCACAAAAATTTGGTTGGTTTAACCAACATTTTTGTTTAAATCAACTAAACGATTTTGTTGAATTAACAAAAACATTTTCTGAGTATAGTTTTCTGATGAAAATTAGTAGAAATTTTTACTAAAGCAATTGATAAACAATTTCGCACATTATTTCGTTAGTAGAACTACTACACTCATCGCGCGTAATAAGGCCGGCCGTAACAAGGCCAGATTCAAGGTTCTTCACGCTTGACTACTTCTGTCTCCCTTCCTGAGCGTCCCGCGACGGCGCCATTGCTCGGACAGTCAGGGCCGCCAGAAGTTGTTTACATCGCGACTATCTGCGCATTTACTTTTGTACGTTCAGAGACTATATACGCGGTCCTGAGTGTTGACATAAGAGTGCTCGCTCGTCTTTTTAAATCCGATTCGAACTGGATTTTAATAGTACCCATTATAGTGCCTTCTACCCCCAAGGCCGGCCTTATTACGTGCGATGAGTGTAATTCAGATTTGAAGAGTAAATATCCTATAATATAAAGTATAGGGCATGTGTAGGAGACAGGGTTTATATACCATAGATAGGAAGGACATTTAGTTTATATAAATACTAAAAAAATAAGCGAGCTGCATACGCACACTTGGTATATAGATAATGGTAAAAAATGTAGCATTAGCAATACAGCTTTTGAGTACGACATTCAACATTTTGAATCCAACATGTTGAGTTTCACAATATTTATATCAAATTCAAATGTAGATTCATTAAATACCTCTTTAGGTCAAATTTTATCAAAATAAAGATAATAGTTTCGGAAAGAAGTTCTCTTTAATATTTATTTGAAGTTTTTTCATATTTTCCATATGAAAAATATTTATTCAACAAAATTTTTTAAGAATTGGAAGATAAAAATTTTGTATTTCATTTTTCCACGGCAAATTATAAACAAGATATGAATAGTTTCTCCTTAAAGATGGTATATCACTTTTAAGATGTTTACTCTTCACGGTGGTCGGGAAGCAAAAAAAAGTCTGCTTGAAACACCTAAGAAAAGTGAATGTAACATGCTTTTTCTGGTACCTAGGAGTACTCAGACAAAATCTGAATAGATCCTTTTCGTGAGAAAATCACTTTTTTGTTCAGTCAAAAGTATCAACAATCGGTTTTTTGAGAATATCTCCTCAGGGGTGTATTCTATTACAAAAGTTGTTCTAATATAATTTGGAGAGAATTAAATTACCTTTAAAATGAGCCGAAGAGCTTTATAAAATATCCATTGGTTACTGAGATAGAGCAAATATCAACAGGCCATAAATTCCGAAAATCGATTTTCGGGAATATCTTCTCAGGGATGTATTTTGTCACAAAAGTTGTTCTCATATGATTTGTAGAGAATTAAATTAACTTCAAAATGAGCGTTGGAGCCTTAAAAGATATCCATTGTTTACCGAGATAGAGTGCATATTAGTAAAGTCAATCAGTGAAAAAATCGGTTTTTCCAAGATACCTTCTCAGAAATGTATTTTATCTAAAATATGATAATCGATATTGGTAAATGACTCAATTACCTTCAAAATGTGCGGTTGGGGATTCGAAAATGTTCAATAGCCACCGAGATAGAGCGTCTCAAAGTAGACCCTTTTCGATCATTTTTCACGAAAATTGTTGAAAATCAGTTTTTCAAAAATTTCTCATGTTTTAAGGTGCTTAAAAAAAGTCGAATCAAAATCTGAAAAAATTCTATTCGCATGTAAATCATAGACTGACCCGATATATTTTTTTTTGTAAAAAAAAAAATCTACTTTGAGACGCTCTGTCTCGGTGGCTATTTAACATTTTCGAATATCCAATCGCTCATTTTGAAGGTAATTGAGTCTTCTACCAATATCGATAATCATATTATGGATAAAATACATTCCTGAGAAGACATCTCGGAAAAACCGATTTTTTTCACTGATTGACTTTACTAATATGCGCTCTATATCGGTAACCAATGGATATTTTTTAAAGCTCTACAACTCATTTTAAAGGTAATTTAATTCTCTACAAATCATGTAAGCACAACTTATGTGAAAAAATACATCCCTGAGGAGATATTCTCAAAAAACCGATTATTGGTACTTTTAACTGAACAAAAAAGTGATTTTCTCGCGAACAGGATCTGTTCAGATTTTGTCTCAACGATTTTTTAGCACTCCCAGGTACCAGAAAAAGCATGCCACATTCATTTTTCTTAGGTGTTTCAAGCAGAGCTTTTTTGCTTCCTGACCACCGTGTCTTCACACCAACTTCATTTCATCATCTTGTCGGAATATGTTGCTATATTTCCACAAATTTTCTTTCATTTGTTTCCGCGTTATTTTTATAACGCGGAATTTTATTTTATTATATTTATCGTATTTTACTATCTACAACTCTGAAAAAATTATTTGCATAATTTTAAGAAATTGCGTTTGTGCACAAGTTCATGAAGAATTGACAAAAAAGTGAGATTGACAGTCCTTAAAAAATATCCTCATAAACATAGGTATTTTCTCCAGCTTTGACATCCGGTCAAGCTCGATCCATTTCTCTCGTTCTCATTAATAATTGTCCGCGCTCGCACTTACCGCCACGCAGCAACCGCGTCATATAAACCCACCCCCAACCTATACCCACACTTTCTCTCACATGCATATAAACATACTACCATACAAACATGAACACAGGAGCATATGAGCAAAGTGCGCACTATACACGCTATATTTCGCAGTGCGTGCTAGAGCGCTAGAATATTGATATGTAAATATAGCTATGGCGCGGCGGCCCTGCACGTAGTGGTTAGAGGGGCGCTAGCAGGTTAACGAGCGGCTCGCGGGGTGGTCTGGAATGGAGGTTCGAGGGTCGTGGCGGGTGGATGGGTTGTGGCGACGTAGGGGATGAGGGGCAGGGTGATTCGAGCAGCGGCTATGGGAAAGGGGGCAGAGGGAGAGGAGTTGGTTGCTGCCGGCGGTATAACAGAGACGACCGGGCGTGCCGCGGAGCGTGCCACCAAAGGGGATGAGAATTTTCCGCGTCACGGATAACTATTGTCCCGATACCGAGACTCCAAAAATCTCTAAAAATTGAACCCTTCCTCCCAATCAAAGACAAGAGTTACAAACGATCTGTGAAGGAGAGTTGACTACTGATCAGAGAAACAATTTTTTTCTACAATCAGGCATCACATAGCATTAGTTGATTGTTCGAATATCGCTTGGACAACGGAAGATCCCTGTCATATAGGGACATGCCCTGCGGGACACGGCTTGGAACGGGGTGGTTGGAACGGGCCGCGGAAACACGGAGAGGGCGGGAACACGACGACCGAAGAGAGAGCGAGAAAGAGAAGGATGGAGTGAGATGAGAGAAATTGTGTGGGTGGAAGTGTGAGCACGTGCATGTGTCCTCGAGAGTGTGCCAGGCGTAAAAGGGATCACAGTCGAAGGGTATCTTCTATAGATGAAAACGGAAGGGTAGAGAAGCGAGCACACTTGGGGGTTGAGTGACTGAGTCTTTCTTTGCCTTCTTCGTAGCGAAACTCAGCCCCCTGACACTCCTCCTCTTCCACCTTTGTCTTCCAACCGCAAACGAGTGCGTGCTGTACTCCCTGAATAAGACATAGCGTGACCTTGTGAATAACGAGTATCCCGTAAAGTTGGGTGTTCCGTGCACATCCTCCGAGATCATTTCTTTTTTGTTTTTCATAAGAGTTTAAAATCTCCTGTTTTAGTCAAAGTAATAAGACTCAGTATTTGTTAGCGAACATATTTTGCGGCATTTCGTATATAATGTCAATTATTATGCACTAACAACATAAGCTCTTTTTTTAAATGCATGATCAACTTTTCTTCTTCCTGATATGTTGAAAGAGTTTTCCATCAGGCAACATTTCTTTTATAGGAACGACGATGTGTCCGGTCATAACGTGATGAAGGTTCTATAAGACTCTGTAATGTTGCTTTTCATTACAGTAAAACAGAAACCATAATTTCCGCTGAAATTTTGACTGAATTTAAGGTGTGATCAAAGTAAGATGGTTCGAAAAGGACAGACTTATGCGCTTATACAGTAAAGACAATTTCGAAGTAGTCAGTAAAGTGAGACAGCAATATCGAATCCCATGCGTTTCACAAGCATCTGTCTCACAATTGACTACTCCAAAAATTTTCTTACAAATGTACATAAGGCAGTTGAATTTAAAAGATAGTACGCTCGCAAATCGCCTTTTCGACAGAATTTTTAAAAAATTTTACTAAATAACAAGAATAGTGATATCTAACTGTTCCTAAAATTTGAAAAAGACAGCTAGATTCGACTGCTCCTATTCGAAAAGCATCAACTTGTAACAGTTTCCTTTTAGCCAGGGATAATCTATGAATTTTTAAATGCTCAATTTCAAAACAAAATTACTCAAATCAACAATTAGTTATTTTAATGCAGATTTCCTAGGGTTTCAAATCATTCAGACAATATTATTTATTTGTAAATTAAAAAGCTGGAGCTTCGAGTGCGATTTGTTGGAAACTTGTTCAACAAATATTTGCTCTTTAATACAATTTAATCTTTCCTTATATATACTTTCCTTAATATATACTGAGGACAATTACTGACTCTGTTCTCAGTTGTGCTAGGAAATGAAATTAGCATTAATAAAAGAATCGCGATTTTAAGCTCACTCGAAATTTCCTTATTTTAATTTACTTTCTTTAATATATGTATGTAATATATGTAATAGTTAATTATATGTAACATATGTATGTATGTATTGATTATTTTGGTTCCATAAATCCCTCGGATTGTTGGAACTAAATTTAATTATGATTGTGGGCAGCACTGAGGCGAGAATGATCGCAAACGACACTTGATCATCCTAGGAATATTTAATAAAAGAATTCAATATTAGATTCACGTTCTAAGCGGGTTTTTCTGTATCTTGAGCTATCTCCTTGACGTAATTAACACTGCTAAGGTGTCAGTTTTCAATTATTTCTTATAATGAATTCTGCAGATTGAGAAAATATTGGCAGACGACGTGCTATGTCTGGACTCCACTTAATTTCTCCATTCCAACAGGATTCCTATCTTATCCATCAACAAACTCCACAAGTCTTCAGAATCTTATTATTCTGGCAGAGGATTACTTTTATTAATCTTATTTCAGCCGTATGCCACTTTTAATCCTCACAAACAACCAATACTCAAGGTCAGCTGCAGCCTTGTAACCAATTATCGAGATTCTCATATATATGAACGCCGTGATAATCGCTGGTTACTTTAGCCACAGTTGGCTTATATTACTTGTGGAATTGAACGCTCTGAATTGTTGAGAAATCAACTTCCGATATTCCATCCAATTGAGCTCCCATCTAGTGAGTTGAAAATGATTGGAAAGTATCACATGGTATTTTTTCGACAATGTGTAATTATTGCGATTTTCGAACGATTTTCGACAATGTGGTTTGCAATTTTCGAACGAAATCAAAACGCTAAATCTGTGATACTTAGCAACTCCTAAGTCCCTAAGTTTGCCTATCGGGAGGACTGGGAAACGAAAGCTTTCCAAAATTCTCAGAATGGAGAGTAGCGGGAGTTAGGCGCCCCTTCTCGCGCCAAACTCTATGAGCTTTTGGATCGCTTTTCATCGAAAAAGTAACGCCTTTCATCTCACAAGGAGGATCGAAACGTAAAAGAGCGAGACTAGGTAACAGGTCGCTTTTATAGTTTGGACCTCTGGTCTCTTTATTCGATCTCCGATACTTCTCGATACGATATTCTGCTGTCCCAATCGGGTGAGTTTTTCTCCTACCCTTCGGTCGATTGTACTCGCGTTTTATTATTATTTTTTATTATTTATTATTTTTTTCACACCTGCAACACCACAAAGTGGTGACCCCGACGTTATTTTGCCATCGGACAACAATTTAACAGTTTTTTTATAACAAAGAAACAAGGTGAGAAGTGTGTGAAAGCGACTTCTAGTACAGTGACGATGAAACTCACCACTTTACAAGCTGGTGCAGTGCAGTTTTCTGGAATTCTGGTTCGCGAAGTGATTTTATTTCTTCCCCTCATTCAGAAAAAATAGCTATAACTACTGCTATAACGACGTCTACAATTACGACAACGACATCTCCAGCGAGAAACATACAAAGTGCACCACTCAACACATCGTTTGCAGGCTTGCAATTTTTAGACTTTGCAACGAATAATCGGGTCGGAGTTAAAATTCCACCTTTCTGGCCTGCTGATCCAGAGATGTGGTTCTCTCAGGCGGAAACGCAATCGCGCTCGCGGGGGTGACCTCGGATGAAACAAAGTTCAATCACGTTGCCGGAAATCTTGATGCGAAATTCGCAGCTGAAGTGCACGATATTTTAACTTCAACCCCAGGACCTCAATGAACATACCAGAGGCTCAAAACAGAACTCATCTATGAAATCCCTATGTACGGAAAATAAAAAAAAATACTTCTTTCTCGACGTTTGAAGGACATTCTGAACTTAACCGCATGCCTTTTTGATTAAAAAACGCCCCAGCCACCTTTCAGCGTATGATGGACAAAGCATTTTGGGGCCTACCTGGAAAAATATCTTTCGTATACATGGACGACGTAGTAATCTTTGGACAAACCCTTGAAGAACATAATAAAAATCTCATCACAGTCTTAAGGAGATTGCGTCAAGTTGGAATAAAACTCCAATTCGATAAATGCGAATACCTGTGACCGGAGATCGAGTACCTTGGACATCTGATCACCAAAGACGGTGTAAAACCCAACTCATTAAAAATAATAGCTGTGAGAGATTTTAAAACACCTCGTAATGCAACTGAAGTTCAATCATTCCTAGGTTTCGCTGGATACTATAGGAAATTCATTAAAAACTTTTCAGCAATAGCAAAACCATTAACTGAATTAACTCAAAAAGATAAACCCTTCAATTGGAATGACAAATGCCAACTTTGATTTGATTTGATAAGCTGAAATAGGCATTGTGCTCAACACCCGTACTGCGGTTTCCTGACTACAACAAAGTATTCACTTTGACGACAGAAGCATCTAATTCAGGACTAGGGGCAATCCTTTTACAAGAAGGACATCCGTGATGTTTTTGTATCAACTTTAAACAAAGGCAGAACAAAACTACTCTACATCGAAAAAAGAATTATTAGCCATAGTATGGGCAGTCAAACGTTTAAGACAGTACTTACTCGGTAGAAAATTCAAAATTCAAACCGACCTTCAAGTATTAAAATGGCTTAGTAACGTGAGAGACTCCTCATCAAGATTACTACGATGGAAATTGCGATTAGAAGAGTATCACTGCGAGATCGAATACGTCCGGGATAAGGAAAATAAAGCTGCTGACTGCCTATCACGACTGTTCCCAATACATGGAAACCCGTTGATATACTACAAGCCATGACATATGCGGACCTAGAAGATTTACTCGCAGACGAATTACAAAACCTATTCTCAGAAGAACTACACACCGTAACAAGAGAAGAAAGGGATGTCAGGGAACTAAATACACCAGAGCCTACAGGAGAACAAGCAAATAGATACACCAAACCCGTGGAGGAAAACCTAGATGACCCCTTTGAAGGTATAGTTTTAAAAGACGAAGACTCAGTGGAATTAGAACCAATGAATCTACCCTTACCTAAAATTCCAGAAGAAGAAAGGGAACTCGTGAACCACTACTACAAATGAAAAAATGCACCAGGAAACTCGAAAATCACTATTAATCTAAAACTCAATGCACCAAGTAAACTTTGGATAAGGGTTTACAAAAGCCAACACAGTGATCGATCAGCGAAGAAATTACCACCATACGAAGATAAAGAATAGATTAGGTTTGTCAACCTCTGCGCGCTAGAAACAAAAGCCAACAAACTCAGCTTGTTTAGGAGTCACCTCGACGACGCTACTATAATACCTGTTGAAAGGCTAAAATTTAAAGAATACCTTGAATTCGTATGTTCATTACATGCAGAACTAACACCATATCTGTGTGAATCCTCTACGAGGGAACTATCCAATAAACAAAAACAAACCATCAGAGAGGGTCACGGTTCCATTATGGCACAACATTATGGTGAAAATAAAACTATAGAAAGGTGTAGAACCTTAGACAAATGGAAAAATATGGAACACAAAATAGTGCACTTCGTCAAAAGATGCTCGACATATCAACTGAATAAGACAATTAGGATCAAAATAACTACTAAAGGAAATGAATATATCTTATCCATTCAAGATATGGTAACAAAATATTTGATCGTAGTACGGTTGAAAACTGCAGAATCGGAAAGTATAATAGGACTTTTTGATCACTCAAAATTAGGCAGCCCCAAAAATATCTTAACCAACCAAGGACAACATTTTCTATCCGAACTAGTACAAATCTTCGAAAACCTGTTTAGAATTAAACCTATAAAAACCAATAATTTTCACTTACAAAGCAATGGTTCCCTAGAAAGATCCCATTCAACAATAAAAAGTCTAATCAAAACAAGTATGACCGATAACCAGGTAGAATGGGACGATCTCTTAAAAATAATATGCATGGCACACAACACGATGAAACATGAGGGGATAGGGTGCACGCCGTTCGAGACAACATTTGAATGACCAGCCAACATACCCTGTATGATCTTTACCACACCCACTTCGAAGTATAACGAACTTTTAGAACAATGGAAAAGGCGGAATGAAGAATGCCTGAGAAAAGTCAAAGAAAAGATACAAACTCAAAAGGAAAAATACAAAAATACAAAAATACAAAATACAAAAGATTAGAAGATTCACACATAGTTATACCTGAAAAATCCTTTGAAGTAAGAGACCTAGTTTCAATAAACAAGTAAGTTTCATAAACAATAATAAAAAGCATAAACTAGACCAAGAAAGGTTAGGACCTGCAACAGTTACAGAAGTTATGGGCAACAACAACTACATTGTATTATTCAATAATAACATATTAAAAATACATGCCAACCAAGTAATGCCATATTATAATGGCTGGTACAACTAACAACGGGGAAAATAATGACCGATTTAACAGGGGTTACCATATATTTAGAAGAACTAGGATTAGGACAATTATACCACGAAACTTAGAATATAATTTGCGGAGTAGGGCTAGACGACATAGAAGAAAGGTATAAAACGTTACAACGACTTTATGCAGACACTGTAAATTCATGTGATGTTTGCCCGGAGTATGTCGAAATGAAAATTATAGGAGAACGTATTAAGAGACTGGAAAGACAGAAAAATCTGTTGAACCAGCTTTTAGGAAATAACCGTGTCAGAAGAGGAGCCTTCAACTTCATTGGAGATGTATCAAAAACTCTGTTTGGTACCCTCAATAATGAAGATTTAGAATACATCGATAACGAACTTGACAAGCTGTTTGACGACAATAGGATACTATCACAGAGTATCTCCAACCAAACCAAAATCATAAAGTTACTTATAAATGCAGCATTCAGTAATATAAAAGATCTTGAATTACGCAGCAAAAACATCATGCAACTCAACCAAATAACTAATGGGACTAACCGTGACACTAAAAGCACAGCATTAGCAGACCATTTAATCATCTGTATGTTGATAGTCAATGAACTAAGTGAAGACGTTAACCTAATAATAGATACAATCAACGATGGGGAAAAAGGCGTTATACATCCGCAATTACTGACATCAAGAATCCTGACGGTAGAAATGAGAGAATTTGAGAACAAGTTCAACACCAAGTACACTGCTGCTCTGACAGAGGTCAATTTCCAACATATCATCGTGATCTCAATAGTTGATATAGCCATAATAAGAAAGCGATTCGTTTATTCCCTCCAACCCGCTCCCAGAACCAGATATCTACGAAATTAAAAATTTAATTCCAATACCAAAACAGATTAACTCAGTATTCCTCGCTATAATTCCAGATTATGATTATATAATGCTAGGACACGAATAAAACAAATGCGTGCCCACCGATAAGACATCCCTTGAGAATTGTAGAGACAGTGACCAAATAAAAATTTTTAAGAGAATCCAACCCACCTATTTAATGTCAGAAACAGATAGTTGCGAAAATAGTATATTAAGAATAAATGTAAAAACGATTTAGGATGAATGTAAATATTCCCCGTTTAATAAAAACTATATTCAGTTGTATCCTAACATTAATCCCGTTTATTTTTTTCACACCTGCAACACCACATTGTATACTCTATACTAAGTATATAGAAATTTGTATATACTTACTATAAAGCGCGCGAGTTGCGTCTTTACTAGCAGATATCACCGCTGACGTTTTGATGTTTTTCAAATAGGAGCAGTCGAATTCAGGTTGAGTCGGTTTTTGAGTTGAGACAAGAGAATGCTTTATCGCGAGCTATCACTTCCTGGCATTCCGGAACTCTTTGGAACTCCCAACAGAAATCCTATAGGGATTGCAGAATTCATTATTTCCTAATTTCTCAGTGCGTGGCCTCTCGGCATTTAATTTACACTGTAATAATGAATCATTTGGATTAGAGTCTCTCATACAGCAAGCGTGTTTGTAAAACTGTACAATGGGTATTCCACTCCTGCTTCTGTGCTAAAATTTCCCACTCCTGCTTCTGTGCTAAAAATTTTCATTCATGATATAGTGATCTTGAAAAATACTTTTCTATCAACTTTCAGGAGAAGCAAAATTGAATCAAGAAACAAAAATTGAAAACAAGGAGTACTTATTATATGAAACCTGAACAAAAAAAGAAGTACTTCTATGAAACCTGAACGATACGAGAGTTGGGGTTTTTTTCGAGCTAATTCAACTGGAATTCTAATTTCAGTTGAACTCCAGTCGACGCATTTTTCTGTCTTTTAGGTTTATTTTTTCTTTCCATGCGCTCATCGAAGCTTAAGTCTCTTTTGTTAATGAAAATATTTATTGAAATTTTAAATATATTATCGTGTGAGCGTATGTTCATTGTGCAGCTTCAACTGTAGAGTCGGTACGCGTAATTTTATTGAGCTTTGAATCGCCGCCTGATATTCGAGTACCAGGTCGAGGAGGTTGTGATTTTTTATAGAAGGGGAAATTAAGTTCAACGTAAAAATAAAGAAAAACCTTGTGTGGAATTTTTGGATCACATTCGCATGTTGAATGCGACGTAACGATTGATGAGCCGAGCTAAAAGATGACAATTTATGAATTGCTGTAAAAAAAAAGATCTGTTTGAAGGCTAGATATCGGTATTAAATACAGCTGGAATCTAAATTAATACATATAAAAATAGGACGAAATATAAAAGAAACCTAACTTTTTACAGATATCACTTAAAATTATTGTAAATATACATCTGTTTGACAGAGATGTCATTGCTAACAATATCAAAAATATTTTGTATTAATTGGGGTTTAGAAAAATCACTTATATTGAGTTTATATCCAAAAAATTATATAAAAAACTGGTTTTTATATAAAAATATATTTCAAAATTGTAAAAAGTACCCTAAGGTAAGCTTTAAACGAGAGGAAAGAGAATCGAGCGAAGGAGAAGACGATATAAAGAGGCTTTGGAGGGTAAGGTATGAGCCGAGCACATCGAGGGAAAAAGAAGTGGAGAAAAAGGAAAGATCCGAGAGGATTCTCAGAGAACCAAGACTACGACGTGACGGCGGTGGTAAAATGAGAAAAACGGAAGCAGAGGGAACCCGACTGCGACTCGAGCGACTGAAAACCTGCTACGAGCCTGCAAACACAGCCCCGCTGGGCTTGAGTCCCATTTTCTCATGCTTTCGCGACTGCGACATTTTAACTTTTTTTTCTTTCCTCGTCATCAACACCCTCATCACGTGAAACCGCTGTACCTACCAAGAATGCGCCTTCTTGCGTAAATAGCTGTCGGGAACGAAGCCATTTCTACGGTATATTTGACATTCAAAAGGATCTCGTTAGACTGCGTTTCTTATTATAAAATAATATAAAATATAACCACTGGCTTGCATGACTTTCCATAATATTGATACACCTAGAATAAAGGATTATGAATCTTGACGGCTAGCAACCTTCAAATTTATAAATTTAAAATGTAAAAATTAAGAATTAAAAAGCTGTTTTCAAGATTGTATGAAATCGAAATCCTTTTAACCTAATTATTTTTATTTTTATTACTTGAAATTTGCCGAATTCAATGTTTAAATTTTTTCGAGACTCTTAAGCGAACATAATTTCCTATTCATATTCCCAAAGAATGCTAAATTACATTTAGGATTTAGAGGTTAATTGACATACATGCGAAGTAAATGGAAGTAAATAACCTCGACTATTTTGATATTTCATTCCAAATTCAATTTTCGAATTTTCGATCGCAGCGCTTTCGCGGAATAGAGAAAAAGTTTTTAAAAAATTCATATAGAACTCCATGGATACAAAATATGCGTTGATACAACGTTCTTTCTGTCGAGGCTTCAATTGGTCATGTTATCTGAAAAAAATGTAAGTTCTTAAGTTACAGGTTACAAACACAAAATTCCATCCTGAACTTATTTAAAACTTAATAATTTTGCTTTTTGGACAATTAGTAATTTAATTCTGAAATAACGTTTAAAGTTAACATCTATTTATAAAGGTTTTCTTATTATATTAGATTAAAAATTAGAAACACAAAATTTTGTCTCTCTGCATTAAACCATTCAAGCACTTATCTTTATAAAAAATAATTTTCATTGAAAATAAACAAAAATTAACATTTAACTAACGTTTGCAAGCAGAGAATTCAAAATAAATAATTCTTCCTAGATCGACTTCATGTCTTCGACTGACTTTGACATGTTTACAAAGTTGAACGGCTGAACTGAGAGATACATAGCCTAAATACTCTATATTCGCTATAGGGAACCTATGAGTGGACATTTAACAAACACAGACAATAAATTTCAATATTATGGACAGAATATTTACAATAGAGATAAAACAATTTTAAACGGTGTTACCAGATTTTCGATTATATTTGTTAAATAAAATATATTTGTTAAATATATTTGTTAAAAATGAGTTACCGAGTGGAAATTATTATAAATCATACGGTGCATAATTTTCAGAAATCTTGCTTAGTTGCAAACTAAGTATTGTTTATTTTAACTTAAGTATGCTTATGCTTTTATGAGCACTTGCGTAGGAATAAAAGTAATTAATTTATGATTTTTTTTATTTTTTCGAGTTCTAACCTAAAATATGAGGGTTACCGAGTGGACATGCAACTTCGGAGACAAACTTTTAAACCTTTGGAAATACCGTAAAATATAAAATATATGTCTATTCATACTCTCTAAATTTGAATTAGTAGTTTTCTACTAATGAAATAGTGTCGAATTGATTATCAGTTGCTTTAGTAAGCATTTCTACTAATTTTTAGTAGAAAACTACTAATTAATGGTAGAAAACTACTAATTAATGGTAG
>JBAGKK010000333.1:8078-56481 GCA_037177015.1 Euceroptres primus | reverse complement strand
TTCGGATTCAGCGCAGCAAAAACCTTCGGGTATAGTAGGTCTGGTCTCTGGTTCTGAGAATTGTTGGCCTGTGTTATCGAAGAATCAAAGAAAAATCAAAGTGATTACAGATTTTAAAACAGTCTAGAATATTTTGTAGAATTTTTACAGATTTCAGATAAGTTTTGAAGATTCTAAAGAATTCGAGAGAATTTCAATAATCTTTTGTAGACTTTGGAGGCTTCCAAAAGATTCTGTTGAAAATTCTAAACGTTTCGAAAGTATTCAGTAAATTTCAGAAGATTCTGGAAGAGTTTAGTATATGTTGCAGAATATTGAAGAATTTTGGGATATTATTTTATATAATTATTGTAGGAGAACCCAGTAAATTCTAGAATAGTCTCAGATATTTTGGAGAATTTTAAAGGATTTTAAATCAATTTTAAAGACTCTGGAAAATTTTAAGAAATTTCAGGACACTTTCGTAGATTTTCAAGATTTGGAAATAATGGGAAATTCAAGAAAATATTAAAAGAGTTTTTGAATGTCACAAGTTCCTATTTGTCATTTTTGGAAAATTATTCGGAATTTAGAATATAAAAAGGAAAAAAGGGGGAAAAAGGAATGAAACTCTAAAAAAAGTTATTTTAGGAGATTTTAAGAATAATAGGGGAAAGGGTGAATATTTAATTATAATTATATTTAACAATTATAATTTAATGCAATTATGATTTAACAATTATAATTGTTAAGTTATAATTATAACTATTGAGATATAATTATAATTTCTTCAATAAAAAAACACTCTGACTCATTGAAGGTTTTCCCTGCCTTTCCTTGACCATTTTCAAATTTCCTGACTTTCCAGAATTCCCTGACCTGTAGCAATTCTGTCAAGATTTAATGAAATCCTATAGGGTCATTTCAGAATAGATCGCTGAATCCTTGTTGCGACCTATTTAAAAAAATTTGATAATGAGCTATAATATTTCTGGATGTTCCTAGAATTAAATTTCACTATTTATATGAGCTGATATTTTTTTGTGTTCACAAAAATCGTTTTTAAATGTTGAGAAGATGTGTGAAAATGGCGCATGCACCATATTAAAAAATGCCTTTAATTTAGCTTAATATTTCAAATAATTTAATAATACAAAAATTATAGGATCATTTAAGAATGGTATTTTCATGTAATATCATTATATTTTGATTTCAATGTTGTTTTTAATATTAAAAAAGTGTACGAAATATGGGTAACAAAACTTCAAACTTTGGTACATTTAACTTTAGATCTTACCCGTATTACTGCGTTCAAGATAATAAATTTTCTGTTTAACAAAAGTTAAACCCCTAATATTAATAGTTCAATCAGAAACTTTTAATTTCAATGCACCTTTATGCATAAATCTGACTCTTCAAACTTTGAACTTTACTCAAATACGGCGTTTTCTTCTTCGTATATTTCCTAAGATGAAAAAGAATAAAATATAAAACTAACAGGACACGTTTATATTATCAATCTGTACGCGCCCGATATGCAAATTCGATGGGACCTAGCTTAGTCATTAATTTATTTAACTTTAAAAATCATGCAATGTTAACCCCATTTTAACTCTTACGAAACAAAAAGACAATATCTTCTTCTTCTTTTATCTCTCTCCGAGGGAGAAAGGTTAGCCTAGGTCTGGGGATTTAATGAAATCCCCTTGAATTAAAAGACAATATGATTGAAGTTTGCCTACAAAATTTTATTGTTCTATTTATTTTATTCAAAAATATTATAATATTGGAAAGTTCTTCATGAATAATAATGACACGATATTTTTAGAATCTTGAATCAAAAATATAATTCTATATACTTAAACTTTAATAGTAATTAATATTTTTATAACAAATCATATTTGTTCCATATGGGATGGTAATGATGGGAACTTATTTTTACATTGACGTGTTCAATAACTTAATTCATAAAGAACATTCCAATATAATATTTTTCAATAAAATAAATAGAACAATAAAATTTTGTAGGTAAACGTCAGTCGTATTATCTTTTCGTTTCGTAAGAGTTAAAATGGGGTTAACCTTTCATGATTTTTAAAGTTATATAAATTAATAACTAAGCGAGGTCCCATCGAATTTGCATATCGGGCGCGTAGAGACTTATTATATAAACATGTCCTGTTAGTTTTATATTTTATTCTTTTTCATCTTAGGAAATATACTTAGAAGAAAACGCCGTATTTGAGTAAAGTTCAAAGTTTGAAGAGCCAGATTTATGCATAAAGGTGCATTGAAATTAAAATTTTCTGATTTAACTATTAATATTAGGGGTTAAACTTTTGTTAAACAGAAAATTTATTATCTTGAATGCAATAATACGGGTGAGATCTAAAGTTAAATGTACCAAAGTTTGATTAAAAACAACATTGAAATCAAAATATAATGGTATTGCATGAAAATACCATTCATAAATGATACTATAATTTTTTTCTGATTAAATTATGTAAAATATTAAGCTAAAATAAAAGCATTTTGTAAGATGGTGCATGCGCCATTTTCGCACATCTCAAAATTTAAAAACGATTTTTGTGAGCGCAACAAAATTAATTTTTAAAAAATTACTTAATTCTAGGAACATCCAGAAATATTACAGCTCATTATCAAATTTTGTTTTAAATAGGTCGTAACAAGGATTCGGCGAGCTATTCTGGAATGACCCTATCTTGTATCTTACTAATAACTCTAAATTTCCTTTTTTTCTAGACTTGGCAGCAAATTGGGACAGTTGTGTTCGTTGCAACTGTCTTCAACACGGATTAACAGTGCACACGACCTACGAAATTCTCTCCCCTTACCCTAGATTTCGAGCCGTGGTTTGTTTAAACTATTCCAACCACGTGGTGGTAAACACAGGGAACTTTCTGCACATTCTCAGAGTGGATTTGAACAACCTCAAGAACAAAAATCAGAAAGGCAATGAGAAACAGGAACCGAGGATTTCGGACATGGTGCCATTGGATGTGAGTGACATTGAAGAGTCCGATGATTTGAGACCTGAGCGCTACGACAGTTGTTATGAGAAAGGATGCACACCAGAAAGTATAGTGGACCAATCTCCCAAGTGCGAATCGGTTGTTGAGTACGATTTCTCCGACGAGATGAACAAATCGGACGATTCGACGGGACGCGATTTACCGATGAATACCTCAAGCACTAATCAAAGCGACTACGTCTGTGATATTAATAAGTCTAGTAATAATATAAGCGTTAGGATATGCGAGTGCTTGGATAGTGTTGAGAGCGAGTGTGAGTGCGGAAATAAGGATTCCGTGCCGAAATTCGAGCAGGCATCCTCCGTCCGGGATAAAATCCTGCAGGACTTTTGCGAAGACATGTCCCAAGAGTTGAACATTGGCAGTGATTTAATCACTCTCGTGAAACATCCCTCGTGCTCACCTCGGTCGACTCCTCAGAGACTTCCAGCGGATTTAAAGCATTTTTGGTCCTCTCAAATACCCAATCCTCCTTCCGATATTTTGCGGACACGAAATTCGGAGTCTAGTCATAAGAGTTTGCGATGCCAGGGACCAAAGTCCCCGCAACCTGGAGCCTCTCAGGATGTCTCGAGTATTTACATCACGTCTATAAACTCTCCTCTTCACACTTTATCGATAAGTCCCTCGCCCTCTTGTTCTCCAAAATTGATGTCTCCTCCAGTGACCAGGTCTTTTCGACATCTGAGTCCAAGGAAGAGATCGAGTTTACAGTCTCCACCGCCTCCGACACCACCGAGAACCAGGGCGTCACATAAGTTAACTTTGGAAGCCGAAAAGGCATATGAGTTCACGGACGAGGCTCAGGAGATGTGTGAAAAACTCAGCTCCTTCAGGAAACGCAGATTGGCGGATAAGAAGTATGAGTTTTGTGATGAAGCTGAGGATGCGGAGAATATAGTTCCTTTTAAACACATCAGGGATCAAACGAAACATCCAGACTGTTCGGTTTATCAACTGGCTTCTCCAGCTGGATCTCCTGTTGTGCCGATTGGAAGGCAGCATAGGGTGGATTCTGATCATAGTGAGGCTGATGAATTAAACTCTGCTCAAGATATCACGATCTTCAATGATCTTCAAACATTAGATTCAGGTATTTAGATCATTCTTTTTTTTACATGCTTTCTGTAAGTTTCATATACACATTCATATATTCATATCAATAAAATATTTTGTCCCTGCTTTTAACATTATTTTAAGAAAAAGATATTATAAATTTTACGTTGCGGCTGAGAGATTACAATTTGTTAACTTAGCTATTAAATATTTTGAAATCCAAAAGTTAACAAAAATGTTGCTAAATTTAATATAGAAACCTGTTTCAGAACTTGAAAATTTAGAGAAATACAAGAAAGTGTAATAATTTTCAGTGGGGGATTATATTGACCCTCGATGGAAATAATCATTTATAATGTTGGATGTTAATTTTTACTTTAGGGTCAGAATAAATAATTCAATTAATTTTTAATTGAACCAAACGTTTCGGCGCACAATGGTGGCCCTCATCAGTGGTTAATGTATATTCTGGGAAAAACATTTATAAAAGATTTTTTAACATGGACGCAGTGTACGAATGTATTTCAAATTTGGTTTAGTGTAATCTTAAATATCTTTGATGATGTTTGCACGAAACAAAAAAAAAAGCTAAAAATTTATGTCTTATCCTTAATCTAAAAAAGTGCGTTGTCCTTATAATAATTGGACAAACTAATAACCAATTATTTTAAGGACAACACACTTTTTTAGATTAAGGATAAGACATAAATTTGTAGTTTTTTTAGTTTTGTGCAAACATTACCAAAAATATTTAAGATTGTACTAAACCAAATTTGAAATAATTTCCGTATTTAAACTACATTCGTACATCGAGTCCCTGTTAAAACATTTTTTGTAAATTTTTTTTTCCAGAATAAACATTAACCACTGATGAGGGCCACCATTGTGCGCCGAAACATTTGGTTCAATTAAAAATTAATTGAATTATTTATTCTGACCCTAAAGCCAAAATTAACATCCAACATTATAAACGATTATAATAATTTAGTTTCATATTTTCTAAACCATTAAAAAAAATTTATTTTCTTCGAGACAAGGAGTATTGAAGTAAAAATTTAATGAATTTCATAGAATTGTTTCAAATCATTTTCATTACTTTACTGCGTGTTTGCAATCCACATTTTTTGACTTTGAAAACAATTAAAATTTAAATAAATTTAAATTAAATTTCATTTAAATTTAAATTTAATTTATATTTAAGTTTAATTTAAATTTAATTTATAATATTTACTCCAAAAACTATAACAAAAATACTTTTGGTTCAGAAAATATATTTTAAGCTTATTGTCTAATATTGATTTTACTCTAAACAAAAGTTTAAGTCCTAGGTAACATAAAATAGTTTTCAAAAATTCTATTCCTGAATTTCGAAATTAACATTTTAACATAAATGTTCCTAAATTTAATATAGAAACCTGTTTTAGAACTTGAAAATTTAGAGAAATACAACAAAGTATATTTCATTTTAATTTATTATTAAATGAATAATAATAATTTATTCCACATGTATAACTTTTCAGCATTTTACATTTCCCCCCTCCCCAAGATAATAATGTTAATGTTAAAAAACCTCTTAAAACTACAATGATAAAACTACAACAAAGTATAATACTTTAGTTTCATATTTTATAAACCATTAAAAAAAGTTTATTTTCTTCTAGACAAGGAATATTGTAGAAAAAATTAAACGAATTTCATAGAATTGTTTCAAATCATTTTGTCATCGAAATCATCGAATCAAAAGAATTAAAATTAAAATTTAATTTAAAATATTTACTCCAAATACTTTTGGTTCAGCAAATATATTTTAAGCTTATTGTCTAAAATTGATTTTACTATAAAAAAAAGTTTAACTCCTAGGTATGTAACTTAAAATGTTTTTCAAAAATTCCATTCCTGAATGTCTAAATTAACTGAAAATGTTTCAACATTAAATCAATTTTAACTAGACTGTAATTAGAATTATACTAATTGAAACCCTGAAAAATTATTGTAATTCAGAATGATTTATAAATATCCTTTAAAGATTAAAGACCTTAAAAACTAGAGGATTGGGATGAATTTATTTAAATGTACTTAATATTCGTTTCTGTCGGTTGTTCATTTAAGATATTTATTTTTATGTTCATACTTTATATTTTTGTATTTAAAAATGTTCAGTATTTTTTCAGAGTTCTAAGAACAGTTTTAAAAGTCTTCAGTACAATTTCAAAATTTTAGATGATAAACCAATATTGTAAATCGATAATTTATTATTTTTTGCAGTTGAGAAAAACGTCCTGCGACCACTTAATCAAAACCAGTTGTCCAATGGAAGTTTAGCCCGTGATAGATCAAATAAAAATTGTTTGATATCCTCGTCTTTGGTTCCCAAAGGCATTACACAAAACCCAGTTATAAAATGTACAACACGTTTCAAGCGAAGCTACATAGAATTGGACGATGAAATGATATCTGTAATTACTGACGTTGAAGGTTTGAATTACATTTGATTATTGTTAATTTTAATTATTTAAAACGTCAGTTATTTAAAATTTTTAAATATATTATTTATTAAAAATAAAATATTATTCAAGACTGAATAATTCTTCCAGTTTCGAGGTTTAAAAATAAATCTTCGACATTTCTACTTCTTTTTTTAAAAATTATTTCACTTATCTGTTTTCAGATGAAGAGACTGGAGGATATGTTAGTTATCAATGCGTTTTACCCATGAACGTTCATGGATCAGGCTATGCTCAAATGAATATGATTAGCAATAGCAAGGCTGAAAAGATGGTAATTTTTAAGAGCAAATTAGCATTGCATATTTACAATTTTTTTTGCCTATTAATATTATTTTCGTCTTTTGCAGATGATACCGTGTGTCTCAGTAAACCAATTAAGTTTTGATATCGAAACCTTCTCACACCACATCGCAGACTGGATTTGTAAAATATTCAAAAAGAAGTATTGGTACTGTAGCGATTACGATATAGAAATAGTCAACATTTGTGCTCTGACCGGAGATATTATCTGTTTGCTTATAATGAAGATTCAAGCCAGTGAAAACTGTAGCCAAGCACAAAGGTACCATTCATTTACTTCAATTTAATCAGTTATTCAGGGGAAATATGGTAATTATGGAAAAGTCCGGGATTGTTAAAGGAAACTTGTAAAACCCAGGGATTTTCTATAGAAGGAAATTTTAATATAGAAGAATATCGAAAATTCGTTTTAAATTTAAATTTGATGGATTGTAGATTTGCTGATATTTTCTTCTGGATATAAAGGTTTTGTTACTAAAAATGTAAAAGTTTTAAATTCTGTTTTTCAAACATTAATGGTCAGGGGGAAAAAATTGGCATGGAAGTCAGGCAATTCAGAAAATTAAATTTTTTGTCCATTCTGGTTTTATCGTATTTACTATTTATGTTTTTACCATGGAATAACCGAGAATATGGAATAAAAACAAACTTCTGTTTCAGTTCGCAAGAAAGAAAGCAATATGAAGCTTGTTGTAAATTCACGTGGAATATAGATACCAGCTTATACAAAGTAACCCATGTTTTGCCTATGATTGAGGTGATACCAGATTGGATAAAGCCTAATTCCGTGAAATCACCCAATGGTCGAAATCCTATTTGGAATCCGACGAGACGATTTGCTCCAAAGTTGCGAGAGAGCAATCAGCAACCATATGCTCGTACTGTACGATTCCTTCACAACGAAATGACCCTAGCCGGTGAGTTTCAAGAAAAAATTGTGCAAGAATATTTATAATTAACCCATCAAGGCCCATGGGTTAATTATATTCACCAGTGATATAAAAATGTCAATAGCAGGGATCGCAGCGGTTCAGTAGTTCCATTTTAGGGAAAATAGGGGATGTCTTTTTCGAAAAAGAGGAAATTTTTTGTTTCTAAAAATATCAAAGAAGCCAGTAAATGTTAATAAATGCAACATTTTTATAAGAAAACTTAAATTTTATTAACAAACAAAATTATGTTCTATCCTAAGATGTTCATTGTCGTTTAACAAGGAGAAAAAAATATCTCATATAAATATAACAATATTTTC
The DNA here is from genome assembly GCA_037177015.1 of Euceroptres primus. Classification (NCBI taxonomy): domain Eukaryota; kingdom Metazoa; phylum Arthropoda; class Insecta; order Hymenoptera; family Figitidae; genus Euceroptres; species Euceroptres primus. The sequence goes on along the minus strand of JBAGKK010000333.1, from coordinate 48,334 downwards.
GTCTGTTAAAATTACGGACAAGAATTTAAATTTATGAATTATCAATTACGAAGTTGACAAATATTTAAATAAATCAAATTTCCGAAATGAGTCTGTTGAAATTCTCCAGAATCTCAAATAATCCTCAAAAATCTTAGATTCCTGCCTAGAATTTAATGAAATACTTCTCAAATTTGTAGTCTTTCAAAATCTTTAGAATTCTCTAAAATTTTATAAAATTCGTCATGAAATCTTTTGCACCTTTCGACAACCTTTTAGAATCTTCTAGAATATTTTAAACTTTCCGAATACTTGTAGATTCGTTAAATTTTCTAAAATACCTCAAAATCCTTTTCAATCTTCTAGATACTTCTAAAGCTTCCAGAATTTTTTAAACTCTCAGAGAGAAGTCTAGACTTTTTCAGTCTTCAAAAATTTTCTAAAATCTGCAAAAATACTTTCAAATCTATTATAATAACACTTTCAGAATCCTTTATCCTTTAGAATCCTCAAAAATTTTTTGAAAAAATTTTATTTTTTGAAATACACTTCTAAAATCTTCTAGTCTCTTCCAGATTCTTTAAGGCTTTCAAAAAGTTTGCAGAATTTTAGGAAGATTCTAAAAACAGTCTAGATGATTCTTCAAGATTATGGGAGTCTTTTGTAGATTTTGGAGGATTCTAAAATATTCTGGAGAATTCTGGTAATGTCTAGAAGATTCTAGCAGGTTACAGAAGAGTTCAGAAGATTTTAGATTATTTTAGAAGATTCTGGAATAGTCGAGAATATTTTGAAAAAATTTTTTCAAGACTTTCAGAAAGTCTGCAGAATTTTAGGTCGCTTCTGAAAAAGTCTAGAAGATTCTTCATGATTATGGGAATCTGTTGTAAATTTTAGAAGGTTCTAAATAATTCTGCGGAATCCTGGAAATTCTAAAGTTTGGAATAATCTTGAAGATTGTGGAACAGTATAGAATAATCTGTAGGATTTTGAAAGAGTCTAGAGGATTCTGGAAGACTATGGGGCATTGTAGAATTTTTTGAAGAATTTTAACAGATTTCAAATAAGTTTGAACGATTCTGGAGGATTTTGGGAGTCTTAGATTTTGGAGCATTCCAAAAGATTCTGGAAGAACCTAGAAGATTTTACGTAGTTATGGAAGAGTTTAGAAATTATATAAAATTTCAGAAAACGTTGAAAGAGTTTTTGTACGTATAAGTTTGCATTCTTGGAAAATTAATTAGAATTTTGAATTAAAAAAAGGGAAAATGGGGGATTTTCAGAATAATAGAGGACAAATAGAGAAAAAAGGGGAGGGGACTGATTGTGATCCCTAATACTGGATGGAAATGAAATATGATTTTTTTTCTGTAGGGTCAGTCCATTTTATTTCGCCTAAGTCGGTTGCGACCTATTTTTAAAAAATTTTGATACTTAAGTATAATAATTAGGCAGGTTTTTGGGATTTGTTTAACGTGTCAATTTATTAAATCGTTTCATTTTTTATGTAAAAATTTGATAATGAAAGTGCAAGGGTTAAGAAAAATGTCACATTTATGTGCATTATAAAACCGAGAAGAAATCAAAATCTATAATGTAAAATTTAATCAAATCTGATGTATTCACCAGTGTTTATATTTAAATTTTATCTCAGCAAAAGTAACTTTATTATGAAATAACAGAAAAATATTGTATTTTTGCAACGGGTAAAAAATGACTGTTTTTTAACATTTTTAAAGGCATTATTTAAACTGAAAACATTATTTTTTTAAATTGAAACTTACCTTCCAAGATTCTTTTTTATACATTTTATCCAAAATTTAATCTCCTTTACACTTTATGACTCTCAAAAACGCAAATTTTCACTTCAAAATTCGACACTTTGGAGGTTTACCTTATTTTCAGAGATGAATATCTCTTAGGCAGAAAAATGTAAAAATGTAGGATTTAGAGGGTGTTTAAATCGGTTCTTGAACTAATCACCCTGTAAGTTTCGTGTTGGTCCCGCAATTTTTTTCCAAAAATAGTTAAGGGAATCACGATGTTGAGCTTTAGTTCCAACTAAGTCGAAGTTGGTTTTCGTGATATTGACAGTATTAAATTTGAATTCTAAAATATTTGGTTCATTCTATTTTCTTTGCAAAAATGTTATTAATCACAAATTTAATTAATTAAACCTTTATAAACCTTTTATACTTTTATAATTAAAACGTTTATAAAGTTTTAAATAATTAAATTTGTGATTAATATCATTTTCTGTAAAGAAAATAGAATTAACCAAATATTTTAGAATTCAAATTTAACGTTATCATATTACAAAAGCTAACTTCAACTTAAAACTAAACCTCAAATAGTGATTTCCTTAACTATTTTCAAAGTCGTTATTTTTGGAAAAAAAGTGCGGGACCAACACGAAATTGACAGGGTAAAGATGATCAAGAAGGATTGAAAGAATTGATTTAAATACCCTGTAAATCCTACATTTTTAATTTTTCTACCTAAGAGATATTCATCTCTGAAAATAAGGAAAATCTCCAACGTGTCGAATTTTGAAGTGAAAATTTGCGTATTTAAGAGTCATAAAGTGTAAAGAAGCTTAAATTTTTGATAAAATGTATAAAAAGGAATCTTGGAAGGTAAGTTTTATTTTTAAAAAATAATTTTTTCAGCTTAAAAAACATCTTTGAAAATGTTGAAATATGGTCAATTTTTACCTGTTGCAAAAATACAATATTTTTGATATTCGCCAATAAAGTTACATTTAATTACATTTAATTTTACATTATAGATTTTCATTTCTTCCCGGTTTTATAATGCACATAAATATGACATTTTTTTAACCCTTGCACTTTCATCATTCATTTCATAGATAATAATGAATAATAATGAATCCATATGTTGAATAAGTCCCAAAAACCTTTTTAATTATTATACTTAAGTATCCAAGTTTTTGAAAAATAGGTCGCAACCGACTTAGGCGAAATAAAATGGACTGACTCTGTAGGAAAGTGTTTTAAAATTATGTAAATAATTTGTTCAGATTGATAAAAATGACACGTTAATTTAAAAAAAATATAAAATTGAAAATTTCATTTCAGGTGAATCAATCAGCAGATTACAAGATCTGGATAATCTTGTTGAATTTTATATAACACCAATATCAATTTTCCCGAGTGGTTTTCTGTAGGCTAAAAACTCATTGCGCCGAAGCCTAATTTATTCTAATGAAAAACTCATCCTTACACTGAAGCCTAAGTAGATTTTAAAGTAAAGATCAACGACGTGAAACGAAATAATAAGTTATTAGCTGACGAGTGTAAATCATGGAGTTTATTGTTAGATACAAAGAACATATTCATCGAATAAGTACGAAGAAAGTGCTTAATGTGTTTAATTGAATAAATATTTTTAAGTATTACTTATTGAAAATGTAAATAACAGTGAGTGCAGTCGTTTTACATACTTTTTAACAGTTTTATTTTTTAGCGAGGGTGCTCGTTGCAATGTGTGTCCAAAGAAAAGAATTTTAGATTTTATTGAAAAATATTTTATGCAGATTAATTTGTGCAGTGAAAATTAATTGATCATAAATAAGTACAGGTAGATAAACTGTACAGACAGATCAATTGTAAAATTAGATAATTTCTTTAGATAGCTTGATTGTCGATCAATATTTCTCTTGGATACACGCAATAATAAATTATAAGCGAAAAATCGTGAACCGTTAACGATTTTGTTCCCAAAATGAGTTTGCGAAACGACTTTTACTTTAGACTGACTTAGTACGTCCAGTACTAAGAGTGTATTTTATTTTTTGTAAATCGCTTTCAAAGCTGTCTTTTTTTTATTTTTGTTACTAATCGAATTATCACAGAGAGACATACTACTTTGTAATGTATGTATGCGGCTGTTGTATATCTATGAATAAAATTTGTAATTGTAAATTACAAGCATATCAGCAGACTCGTCATTTTACGATATTCGTAAATTCGACGCATTATTGTTTCTTCTTTCCTTTAAAGGACAGTTAACGATTTGTGTTCAGGACACTTTTCTAATGCATTTACTTTAAATCTGTAAACGCGACATTAAATGTACCAAAATGTGCAACGAAAAATCCATTGAGAAATTTTTTCTTCCAGTAACCAGTCTTTTCAAAAATGGCATGATTTTCTTAATAGCCGAATAGATAATACATCTGTTCCTCTAGTTGAAATAACGTTCAAGGAATATTGTTTTTTTTTCTTTAAGCGGAAATTTTCGCAGAAGGTCCTTCTATTCCTACGCCATCGAGTTTGAATCCGGCGAGGATATCTTCCCACGCGGTCATACATTGCTGGTAGTGAGAGATCTGTTGATCAGCCATTGTGATGAGCATATTTTTGAGATCGGTTCGCTTTTCTACGTTCCACCTTTCCAAGTCGCTGTGCAAATCCTCATTTGCACATTCGACTCGATCTTGCAACACTTCCACACTTTTCACTAAGCGTGGAATTAATTGGCCCAATTTTTCCAACTTCTCGTCGCGAGTTTCACTCTTCCAAATCGAGCCTCCCCAACCTTGACTGTGTTGAAGTGTCGTCGTTGTACTTGTTAACTGAAAATAATTTAAAACTGAGAATATTTTCTCCCATTCTAAAGTGTAGAATTATTTTCAAATTGCTTACTTGATCCTTTTCAAGGCGTCGTTTTGCTAATTCGTCCTCAGTCATCTCGAATTCGATTTGCATTGAATCTCGACGATTTAAAGCATCTTTTACAGCCTCAATATAAGCAACATATTCCTTTTCCTCGCAAGGAACAGAATCTAGCAATTTATGGTGAGCAGCAGCGTTTATTTCGATTGATTTAGCCATTGCCAATAAAATAGGAGCAAGCTCTGGTTCCGTGGTAGCCCACAGGGTAAATATCGGATGCAACTGATGCAGCTCGATTAAATAATCTATCCAAAGAAAAAATTATTTTTTAAACAGATTTAAACATTTTTTAAACGGATTTTTCTGTTTTATAAATATTTCAAAAATGTTAAGCAGGGGCTACACTTTTAGAGATATGTACCTTGCCTTTCCTTATAAATACGGTGACTGATTTTATCCATAGTGGCTAATTTCTCGCTCAATGAGAAACAATATTCACGAATGTGTTCAAATTCCAAATGGCGCAATTTCATGGAGTAAACACTTGCCATATTTGGCAGTGAATCCGCCACTTTCACCAGAATATTTCCGCGATTTTTCCGATGGACGGAAAATTCCTGCAAAAATGATTATTAAAATTAATTTCATAGCATACCTCAAGTTTGAATAATTTTAACTTCTACTTTTAATAATGTTGTCAATAAAATTTAGTTTAGTTTACGTACGGCAGGCTTACACGTGAGGAAAATGTAGAGACTTCTATCGCAGCTAAGAATAGGATGATCGACAATTCGATTAAGAAAAATATGTAAAAGCTTCATGCGAGCAATAATGAATTCTTTTGAATATCGGTCCAGCTGTGCCAATAGTGAGTGTTTCCCTGGCATTGGCTGGTTTTAATAAAATTCATGATTAGGTTTCTTTATTATTATACTATTTATCATTTTCATTATTATTGAAAATTAGAATTGAAGTCAAAATACTACCGGAATAATGTAAGTTGGGTATGCTTCTACCAATTTCAGTCTCAGCCAGATGAAATCATTGTAACGTCTACGAACGACATATTCGCCCTCGGCAAATTCAGGTCGGATTGACTTAAAAATATTTCAACTTTAGTATATAATTAACGAAAATAAAAAGGAATTTGATTGCATAAAGCAAGAAGTAATGGTGCATTCTTTTTTCAGTTTTGACCTTTGGTTAGAGTTGTAAGAAGTTGGTTTTATTTAGACCTTTTAATATCGAAAACTTCTTACGACAGTAAGAGGTAATGTAACGAGAAAGAATAATTAACTTGAATAATTTAAAATTAAATATAGCAAACTGAATGGAAATTAAAACTAAAAAATCTCACTTTAGTAGTGATGCGAAATGTGATGTAAGTTTCCAGAGTTTCAACATGTTTCTGTGGATTATCGACTTTGACTTGTAAGTCACGAGAATCTAAATGAAAATCTGAGATGTCTTGTTCTGGCAGTGTCGAAAAGCTATCTACAGATGGTGAAGCAACCTAGGAAAAGAATAGATTTGATCACATTATTTTAACATTTCTTAAATTTTAAAAATGGATAAATATCAAATTTGAAACATTTTTGAAATTTATCTATTAAATATTTTTTTAAAGGCACATTTCTAAGTTACTCGTAAAGTAAATCTTCAAAGTAATAATCAATCATTGCAATTATTAAAAAACAAAGAAAAATAGTTTATAGTTAATAACGTTCTATTTGATGTTTTTTGTTTGAAAATTTTTAATTCTTTTTGTATATGTATAGTCTTGCTTATTTTCAGAAAATAGGGTTGTTTAGCTTTCTGTATTTAATAAAAACAATATTGATTTTTCTCATTTGTCACTTGTTGAAAGCGGAACAGTTGTCAAAATATTATAGGTTATGTTCTTACCACAGAACCTTCCACAGAAGTGCTGTAATTTGAAAGAAAATCCGCATCATGATTTTCTTGTTTAATATTTCCTCCGGTTGCTGTAGAACTTATTTCAAGAATTGCTGAGTCGTTTGTTCTCTTATCTCCTAATTCTTCAATATCAGTCTCCGAAGAAATCATCATATTTGACAACTTTGACAGATGCAATCGTACAACTTCGACTGAATTCGTATAATTCTAATACTTGTCTCTTGCATCGATGTTCTCTTGATATTTCACGATTTACGTCACAATTATACCGATTTTACACGAGAAACCATTGCATATTAAAATTTTATAATTTGGTTTACCTCTTACTATTAGATCAATAAATACAAAATTGTAGGTAACATCAGGTCTTCGTTATATTTTTGGCATTTTCGGTAAACGTATACATATTTAGGTTAGGTCTTCAAATAACAAATTTGTGATATATGTGCACTAGTGTGTAATTATATTGCTGTAGTTACTTTTTTCAATGAATATATTATAAACAATTATTCTTTTTGTATAAAAAAGGATAACAGAAAACAATTTTTTTTGGAAGAATTAAAATGAAAATGAAAATTATTTTCTACACAATTTAGACACTATTTTTTTGAAAAGTGAAAAAAGAAAGATAAAACATATCTAACAAAAGAGTTTAATTTTTTCGACGCGCGCACTTGTACCTATGTATTTGTGTCACAAGGTAATTGTGTATTGTGTAATTGCATACTACACAATAATAAAACGTACATCATGTAATCACGCGTAATGCTTGATACGCGCCCAACAAGTAGTCCCTTAAAGATTAATTTTTTCCTTAATTAATTATGAATTTTTTCACACGTAGTGTGAATTGCTTCAAAAATAAAACCCTTAATTAAAACAGACATGACAAATATATAGCTTTCATAAGTACATAAACTGTCAGTTACCGAAAGTAAAATGTATGTAATAAAATCGGAACAATTCAGTTGTTCTGCGGTCCAGTAATATAAGACTAGAGTCTCTTCTTGAAAGAGACAAATAACAATCAATTTGAATTTCGCGTTAAAACTCAGTGGTTGCAAAGTTAGGTTATAATTTAAATTTTTATAACAATCGGAAGACGTATTATTTTATTTTAACAATAAAAAACTTCAAACCATTAATTAAATAAAGACTAGAATGCATTTTAGCATTTCAATTAGTCAAAAAATTGAAATTTTTGGCGGATGTGACGTATTTGTGATCAAAAGTGTCAGCACTGTCGCCGGAAGTAAGTTCGAAGATGGCGTCTGCGCAGAAGTTGTCCGAAGAAGGGGTTATATGGATGCCGTAGCCAAGACGACGGTAGCAGACAACCGACCGGGTCGTCATCAACAACAAAATATATCTGCACTCCGATTTTCCATCTGTTTTTTCCGCCGAGCGTTTCCTGGGTTACACAGCCAGGGACGGCCCACGGAAAACCGTTGACAGGGGAGTGGACACCAGCAGGAGCCGCCTAGACAATTCATGAAGACAGGTGAGAAAAGCAAGCAAACAAGAAATTGCCATCGCGATTGATTACCTCCTTCCCTCACTTATCCGGATCATTAATCGCTTCTCCAACTTTCATTTTTACTTTGAGGGTTACTTTTTATCTCATACTTTACAACTTTTCGGGTTCATTTAATCTCGGGATTTTACAGCACGCGAATGTCCGCTGCCGCTTTTCCTCCACTTTGACACTTGAACTCGACGCGCTTGATTTCTGCTATAATTACCGATACATGCATCTTTATTTAAATGATAAAATTTTTTTTTACTCCCGATCGTTATTTTGGTTCAGAATCTCATTTGTGGATAATTTATATTCGTTTTTATTTTGTACCGTCTAGTTTTTGATTTTTTGGATAATTTCTTAGTTTTTGTTCGTAGAAATTTTGCATTTTTGGTCATTTAGAGACGAGGAAAGAATATATTGCCATTTGGACCATCTATACAATTTCGTGATTGCATTTTTGAATTAATGCTCTTATTACAATAGCTTGACAATAATTTCTTTAATTTATAATTTTTTCGCATGGAAGTTGAATGGACTTTTGTGTTTTGTCCTGCTTTTGTTATGTTTAATTGCTTTTTGTACCTAGTATTTTATTTATCTATCTTAAATAATAGGCAGTTAATATTTTGCCTTCTATTTTAAACAAAATAGAAAGTAAAATATATCTGAATACCTTTATCCGAATACCTAATGTTTACAATTTATTCTGATTATTTTCAAAAACAGAGTATATTCTAAGGAAAATCAACAACTGCCCAACTTTCACATGTAGCTCCAAATTCGACAACCCTAATTTCGTCTTTCGTATATCGTAAAGTAAAAAAAAAAGGGTTTCTAAAAATCCAAATTTAAAAATTGATATAGTTTAAATTTGAAAAATCCCTTAGAGGTTTTTCTTTTGAATTGAAAGTTTTCCAATAAGAATCATTTCTTAAGAAATAATTTTCAATCTTCTGCAAATGTGTGCAACTTGATAAAATTATTCAATTTATGATCACTTCCATCTCTTTAGTTTCACTCCCAACTTGGTATTGAAAAAAAAAATGTATAGGCTCATCCACATAATCCATTATTATGCATAAAAAAATCTATCCCATCGTATTATCTGCACTTAGGGTAGTACATTATACTAAGAAGCCATAGGGATTTTCAATTAAAAGAGGCTTAGCAATTATATCAATGCAATCAGTGGTGCATGTATCAAATATATTACAATCGATTTCAAAAGCATTTCCCCCACATATTCGGCGAAGCAAATTGCCTTGATTTCCAGTCTAATAAAAATGTCTTTATTATATTCTCTGATTACTTAGTCATTGAAATTTCAATCCATACTCTCCCAAGGAGCATATTCAGAATTTATAAAAACTTTAGATTATAATATGAATAACTAAGTCCGCAAGGATATTTTCTTCTTCTTGAAGGGAAATTTCATTATTAATTCAATTTATAGAAGTGAAATTTTTGTGGATAATCAAGTCAATAAACATTTTTGCTTTTTCTTGAAGTAAAAGCTGTTTAGTTATGGTTATTATGTGCATGTTCAATAGAAAGGAAATTTTTTGCAATTGAGAGTAAATAGAATGCGATAATGCCTGGCACGTGACAGTGCCCGGTAGGAAGGCCATAAAAGTGGAAGGGTGGTCCTGGCTTTGCAAGCTGATAGAAAAGAGGGTAGTGTGGGTACCCAGGCACCAGCCATGCATAACAGGGACCAGGTGCATGCTTGATATGCTTCTACAATCTATAGCTTTCCTGTGTTTTGTCTTTAGTGCCAGGACACTTAGCCAGTTCCATTTTAAAATTGCTTGTGAGAAGTGTTGGTTTTGCTTTCGTATTTCTTACTGCTTATTTTCATGTACTTTTGTAAATTGTATGTTGATTGCTCGCACTAAGGAGGTACATAACTTTTTTATTATGATGGTTTTAATTGCACAATTTATCGTTCAACTGAGTTGATCATTCTGCATCAAAACACATTTTCCTAATTTAGTAAAAAGACAATTTTTATTTTTTATTTCCAATTACAGATAAAATATAGTTTTTATTTTAAAAGTAGATTGAAATTTCTTTTAATTCAATAAAAAATGTCCTCAGAACACAAATGCGTTTTAGTAATTTAAATACAGCGAATTGATATGGATGATGCCGTGTTCAAAGTAAATTAACAAGTTCCTTTTGATAGATTATTTCTCAATAATGAATAATGCCTCCCAGCGTACTCTGATTGTACCATCAACGAAATTTGAGAGTTACGTAATAAACAATAGAGTATCGTTTTCTATGAAATTGGAAATCTCTGGGTTCCTGAGATTATAGAGTTTTGAGTTACTCCATTATTTTCCCGGGTTGTTTGATATTTTAGTAACACGCATGGATCAAGTTCTAGTTTATATTATGTTTGACTTTTTGCAAGTTAGTATTTTTGTGTTTTTTTGTGCTTCGACATTGTTTATATCTTTAGAAGTAAAAGAAAAGTAAATATACTTTATCGTATCAAATGAATCTTTGTAACTTTTATTTATTATTATTTTTTATATGTGCACTTACATTATTTTATTTTTTTTTTAGAAAATTGGCAAAACAGACCTTAAAGATTATGGATTTGACAAACCATAGACATAGCAAACACTAAAAGGCTTTCTTATTATTGAAAAGGTAAGATGATATGGAAATATGTACTACAAGAATACTATTTTTAATATTAGAAAAGCTTATTATGCTTCATTGAAAAATTGATTATACTGTAATTTTTAAATATTTTAAAATTCCATGAAACTATTTAATTCCACAGAAATTTCCAATTTGTTTCAAAGCAGAAAATGAGGAGCATTTAGATATTGAAATATTCAATTTTGTATCATACTTTTAAATTAGGAATCATATTCAAATCAGCTTATTATCTGCTTAAATCGTCGAAACACCTGCCGAGCACTCTTCTGTACAATTCCTCTCCATGATGCTTTTTTTGTTATATTTTCTGTGCCAAGGGAAGCTGTACCTGTTTCCCGGGCAACACCCTAGAATCAAAGCATTCCTCTGATTCTTAGAATCCTGACTTTACACTTTAGTGACTACGCTTTATCGAACGAGTATTCATTGCTTCAAACTTGGAACGGATATAGATAACCAAGTAAAAGTTCCATCTTGATCTGCAATTTAAGTTATCTTACAGGTGGAGTTTGGAAGTGATATTCGAGAAGATGCAATTTGGTAATTCTCTAGAATATTTTAGAATTGATATTTTCTTAAGAAGTTCTTCTTCATGTACAGGTTTTTCTTTTGAAGGATATCATAAAGATAAGTAGAAATTTAAATATTCGGACAGTCTTTTTATCTTCATTGAAGGTATTTTTTTAAAAACTATACGCTTTCTAGAATTAGAAGTCTGTTTTTATTTCCAATATCGTTAGAACTTTATTTATTTCGTCTCTTTCAGAAAAAGCTTAGAACTTTGTATTATTTAGGTTTAGGTAGTTTTTATTCTGGATATAAATCTTATTCTCTTTAAAAAAATGAATGATTGACATTTTGATATTAAGTATCTTGTCAGAAATAGAATATGTATCTAGGTGTCCAGCAATCACGAAAATCAAGGAAAAGTCATGAAAATGTCAGGACATTGTTTTAAAATATGATACACTGTGCATCAAAGGGTTAAAATACAAAGTTACCAAGTTTTAAGTTTTTAGAGTCAAAGAAAGCAGAGAAAATCAGGGAATTGTCAGAAATTTTTTTCAGGGTGTCTACTCACCTGGAAAATTAAGTATCATGAGGAATTATTTCTTATGTATCTAGAAAAACCTGGAATTTCTTAGAATTAACGGAATTTCTGAATCAATCAGGGAATTTTTTGAACGATTGTTAATTTTTGAAATTTTGAGAAAAACAAATTTCTTCAAAAAAGTCAAAGATGTAAAAATTTGGCCAAGTACCTAAAAAATATTTACAGTTTCAAAAAATAAAATAAAATGTTGATCCGAAAAATAATGAAAATTGAAAAACTAGCGATAAAATTATAATTTAAAATACTTAATTTTTTTTAATTTTAGAAACTACCTGGGAAAATTTTAGAATAATGTGGAAAACCCTAGAATCATCAGTAAAATGATTTTTTCAGAGTTTGAGTAGATACCCTGTTTTTCAGAAAACTGAGTTATTTCACTTTAAAGTTAAAGTTGGTAAATAAAAAAACATTCGATACAAAGAAAATCAACGGAAATCAGGAAAAAAGCCATGTAAATGTCAGGAAATTTTGAGTAAATTCAAGAAATTTTTTTAAGAGTGATCTGTTTTTCTTGCTAAAAAGTCATAGTTGCAGGGTTGCTACAAGAACTGGAAAGCCAAGGAATGTCATGGAGTTTTTAAGAAATGACTGGAATTTTTTATCTGTACCTCTTTTAAAGTCTTAATAATTATTTTAGACTGGATAAGGATTTAAAATTGCAAATTGATAGGGTGTCCAGCGATTAGGGAATTAGATTGGAAGAAAATACTAATTTAAGAGATTGAGAATCATTTTTGTAGTAAGGATAAATAATTTACACGTTAAGAAGGTTATCGAGTGCTCATTCAATAAACGAAAAATACATTTCAAAATTATTTTTAAAATATGTAGAGTAGAGATAAATTTTTTTTAAATACTGTAAAAATTTCTTTTTTCGAAATCTATGTCACTGTGTCTCCATATTTTCGATTAAATTTTTATTTTATTAACATTATTTAAAAATAGGTTACCGAGTGGACATTATTATAAATCGTACGGTGCATAATTTGTTGAAATTTTTTTAAGTTGCGAACAATGAACATGCTTATGCTTATATGAGCACTTGCGTAGGATTAAAATGTAATGAGTTTTTGATTTTTTAAGATTTTATAAAGGGATTTTTTTCGAGATCTAACCTAAAAGATGAAGGTTACCGAGTGGACATGAAACTTCGGGGAAAGAGTTCTAAACGTTTATAAACACCTTCAAATCTAAAATATTTATCTCTATTCATAATAATCTCTATTCATAATTCATAATGTCATTATTTCTCAATTTTAGTTTGTGAATCTGTATTTGGGGACAGGTTACAGAGTGGACAAAAATGTCCACTCGGTAACCTATATTTTAATTTCCCATTTCTAAACAAAAGCACCTAAAATTTTGAAACTTCACCAAAAACTACTTCTATGTAAGTACTTTATCCCAGTGGTACTAAAAAAAAACATTAAATAATAGAAATGTGTAAAACTGTCGGGACTTGAATTTTACAACTTTTTGACAACGACCCATACAATGAAAAAGCAAAAACTTATGATAGAAAAAAGTTAGGGAATTTTAAATCTGGACTTAGTTGGACACCCTTGAAAGGAATGAATTGTTCAAAATTCAATAATTGTTGAAAAGCCCTTTACATTTTCGTTTATTAATCGCAGTACCAGAAATTGTCGGCAAACTAGTTGAAGACCAGTAAAATATTGAATTGTCTGGAATTTTTTCAAAATTAGATTTGGAAGGCCTGGAATTTTGAAATTGGATTTCTGTAGCAACCCTGAAGTTGGCAAGTTTTAAATTTTTGGTGTTAGGTAAAATCAGACTCAGAGAGTCACGAAAATATCAGGACCTTTTTTTTATAAAATCAGGGACGTGTTTTCAAACTACAGGAACTTGGAGCAAATCAGGGAATCATTTTATAAGCCTTGAACTTGTTTTTTTTTCTTCTAAAAAGTCGAAGGTTCTATGTTTTAAATTTTTTGAACCAGGCAATTTCAAATCTCCCAAGGAGAAGACACACTTTATGGATCATCGATTTTGATGGGACTCAAAAAGTTGAAAGTACATACATCAAAATTAGAGGTGTGCAGCTGTCCGATCGAATTGCCAGTGCAAATTGGTACCTTTTTGGCCACGTTTAGAACACTGAATTTTTCGAAATTGAGTTTAATTCTAGAAAAAATTGAAGCTTCTAAGTTCTCTTCGAATGTAAGATTTCTCGAAATCGAAATTACTCAGTTGGTTTTGAAATTAAATCCATTTGAAATAAATTCGATCGGAGATCGGCGTTATTTCACTTGCTTTTATTGTTTGCTATTAATCCTTTCAGGAATACATTTTTCCTATGTAGTAAAACAATTTTTTCTGCGGCTAATAACTACTTTAGGTTCTAAAGAAGCAAAAAAAATCAACATCTAAAAACTGATATTTTTCGAATTTTTTACTCGAAAACTAATGATTTTTTATCTGAAAGCCAGCATACAGAGCCGGAAATTTACTGAGGAAGTAAACAAATATTTTTTCGTAAGAGAACCAATTCTTGGCACCGTAGCCCAATTATTGGCATACCAAAAACTGAAGTGAATTTATTTAATTTTGGATCAATATTTAATCGCAGTAGATAACTAATATATGCGTAAAAATGATGGTAAAATTAAATTAATTAAAGCAAAACAAGCTAAACAGTCGTATTATCTAATAAATTAGAGAGAGGTACCAACAATTGGGGGGTGCCAAGAATTGATGCTCTTACCTAGTGTTAATAATTTAGCTATACACAAAAAACAGGGAAAAGTCAGGAAATTTTAAATCTGGGTTTCGTTGGACACCCTGAAAAACCTCAAAAACGAAGGTGTATCACTGTGCTTCAAAGGGTTAAGTTATCAAATTGCATAAAAAAATCGGTGATATATGATTGCTCCAAAATCACAAAGCCACCCTGAACTTGTCCAGGTGCGTTTTTGCACGCGGGACTAACAGCTTTTAACTTATTAGGTCTTAGAACGTATTAGTATTAGAGAAGATCGAAGCAACAAAGGGTAGCAGGCTAGCAGTGTATCGGGATAATACCCTCTAATTGCTCTTGCGATCTGAACTTGTTTCACGTTCCACCTAGGTCCCTTGAACCCCTGTTCGGTGGCGCGTGTGTTTCATTTTCGTTCCCCTATTCTTCTCCCTTGTTACACTTGCGTTTGGTACCTGTCGCCCAGAGAGGTACATGCCACCAATACAAGTAAAGGGTACTCATTGTCACGCAGTGTGACGTGTTTTCCTGGATGTGTGTACCCAGCTCTCCCTTTGATCCCGGCATTATTGAATGCAACCCACTGCAAACGAATAATGAGAGATCTAAGTCGCGAGCCACCGACCTTTCGCGAATACATCGGAGTCCACCCGAATCGAATAGGTTAGGCTGCTTGTTGTCAAATATTATTGATCTGCAGGCCGGGATCAAGAGCAGGGGTGAGAAAATGCATTTCTCTCATTACAAGCAAGCAAATCAAATTTAAAACATGCATCTCTAATCGCCAACTCACTATTTTACTCCAAAATCGAGTTCCATCTTCCCATACGTAAGTAAGATCAGATATTTGAGGTTTGTGACGAGAAATTCTTACGCCCACTTAGGCTTCTTTGATTGTAGAATAATGGAATATGTTGGTAAATTTTGAGGAGAAATAGGCTTTTTCCTGAAATCTAGTTTCTGGAGATTAGTTTGATTTGAGAAAACTGCCCAAATTCTAATTTTTTGTTTAAATTCCCGATGACATTTATTGTATCAATAGTTTGTATTGGTGAAAATTAGCTGTGAAAATTATAAAAATCAGTGTTACTAATTTTTTTAAACAAGATTTGACAGCTTGTTATTTATTATGGGACAATGAATTCTGACAGTGGAAGTTTAAGTGTGAGGTTAATTTATGTATATTCAGAACTAGGATATTTGGAATCTGTGATTAAAATTTGTTTCTGCTTTAAACTTTAAGGAAATTTTATATAATCAAGTATTATTAATATGTTATCAAAAGAAATTGAGACACAAAAAGACAAAAAAGAATTCTGTAGTGATCATTGTCTACAACACAAGGAAGTTAAGAAGGGAAAGATTCTCTTTCAATTTATCCAAAAAAATCATAAAGCTCCGAAATGCAATTAAATTTCCATCAGTCCACTAAAGCATCATTTTTCAAGCAATATTCTTTGTCGCATTTCTTGATGAAACACAATCTGCAATATGAGTAGCATCTAATTTAGGGTCTCAAACCTTCTCTCCAAATCGGTCCCCTTGAAGCCCTTGCAACTCGGAAATTGTTTCACGAATTCTTGATATTTGGGAACAAGTTACTAAGCGAAGGTATCTTACAGGTAGACCTTTGATCACAATGAAAGGAGAAGGCGTTATTGATATTGATACAGCCAATACTAAAGGTGTCTATACTTGTGTTGCAGAACCATCCCTTCAGATTCGAGGAGGCGGAGGTGGTAGTGATACGCCAGGAACTGAGAGAGGTGAGGGAGTGATTGCCATGACTACGACAGGAGCCCAGTATGCTCTCACAGCATCCGCTGGGGCAGGCAATGGCGGGGGTGCCTCCACGGCAGTGGGGGTGGATACCAAACCAAGCGTTGTCGCTTTGACTACAACTTCCAGTGTCAATAGTACTACGTGCCAGGCTCAATCCACCAGAGGTCAACAAGTTATCACCGTTGTTACCAGTCCTGACCCATCAAGCCCCAATAATCTCCAACCGATTCAGGTTCGTAACCTACTCCACTTCTTACTCACCAAAGTTTCCTCAGGCCCAAAAACTCGTTCATCTAAAGAAAAATGATTAGAACTCTTCTTATTAGCCTTCTATTTTAGGCATTTTTTAAATTTTATTTTGAAAGTATCGATTTCTATATTCATATCTATTGATAATATTTAGAACTACAGTGATAAGCTCAACGAGCCATCTGCCTTTGAACACTGATAATAATAAGTTACTTAAATATTTGCGCTGGTCGATTATTACCTTTCTTGAATTTTTTGTCCTTTTCAATTCTTTTCTACAATCGAAAAGTTCATAGTTTTTACATTACGACAGTTTCTCTTGCATTCTTCAGGATGGTCCCGGCTCAAAATCCATGTTAAATACTAAAGAAAAGAGATTTAATTTCGGAATTTAAAATATTAATGGACCAGGAAAATGAAACATTGGTCAGGGAAAAGTCAGGGACTTTTAATGCTGATAATGAAGTTCTAATAATTATCTTCTTGCAGTTGCTGGTACAGGATTCGCTAGACACAGCCGCAGATTCTTCAAACGGTTCTTCAGGTACACCAGCACATGTAACAGCGCAGGTAGTAGTGAATACCGCTCATACTGGTCAACATACTCTTGTAGATTCGGACGTGACTTCCACATCGGCTGGGACCATCGTCAGTGGCTCACCGCACTACATCACAGTTACCGGTATAAAAAAATTTGCCACCTCTATCTCTATAATTCTCACTTTACAAGTTTTTCTTGACTGCTTTTTTTATTTAATTAGTTACTTATTATTTGATTATTTAAAGTCGAGTGAAGTATGCTAACTGGTGACTTAAGTAGATAGTCTTTGAGTAGATATTTGACCCTTTCCATGCTGCTCTAAAACACGCATCATTATTTCTCCACACTGACTACGCTAGGCACCAGTGATTCGCCATCATACGCATCCCTCACAACGGCAGTAGGTGAGGGTAGTTAAAAATCGGCATGATTATTCTTTATTAATATCAGTGTCGTGCTATCACCGTTTTTGAGCAGCTGTTCAGTCTTTGAAACACGAAATTCCGGGTTAATACAGAGCCTGGAAAACCCGGAAAAGGAGGTCTTGAAAAATCTCGAAAAGGAGTTTAATTTTTTAAAAGACTCTTGAGAACTTTCTGAATATGTTTAACCAAGATGTCTAGCGTCCTGAAAATTCTTGATAACCTGGAAGAGTCCTTGAATTTTTTCTTACCTGGAAAAACCTGGAATTTCTCTCACAGTCCTGGAATTCTCATCTCTCTACATTTGAATTAGTAGTTTTCTTTAAATGACAGGGTTGTTATAGGTCAGAGGATTCTCGAAAGTCATAAAATTTAAAAATGGTCAGGGAAAGTCAAGGTAAACCTTCAAAGAGTCAGAGAATTTTTTTTATTCAAGAAATTATAACTTAACAATTATTATTATATAATTATAATGTTACAAAATCGGGGATCACAATAAGTTCCCTATTCCCCCTTTCCTTTATTATATCCAAATTTCCAAATAATTTTCCAAGAATTATGAGAAACAAATTCTTCAATATTCTAGAACATGTACTAGACTCTTCCAGAATCTTCTACAATTTTCTGAATACTTTTGTAACCTTCTAGAACTTTCTACAGAATCTTTTAGAATCCTCCAAAACCTACAAAAGATTATCGAAATTCTCTCAAATTCTTTAGAATCTTCAAAACTTATCTGAATTGTGCAAAAATTCTCTAAAATATTCTAGACTGTTTTAAACTCTACAATCATTTCAATTCTTTTGGATTTTTCGATAATCTTTTACAATCTTCTGAATTCTCCTCACTGTAAATCGAGGGATATTATTTTAATTTGCAACGTTATTATTTTTATCTGAAGTGGATCATTTATTCTATTGTCACAGTCTTGTTTTTTTGATTTCTTATTTTGCTGCCGATTAAAATGATACGTTTAAGATTTTCTGTGCTATTATAATCTTATACAATCTTGAAGAATGCTTAAAAATTCTTTAATATTCTACAAAATATACTAAAATGTCCCAGAATCTTCTAAAATCTTCTGAACTCTTCCATGATCTTCTAAAGTTTTCTAGAATCCTCAAGAATATTCTAAAATGTACCTGAAGTTTTGAACGTTCATCAAATGAATGAACTTTTTTTCTTAACTCAAATTTATCTTGAATTATTGTTCAATCTACAAAATAAAGAGAAATATCACGAGCTTCTTTATTATTACATTAGTTTCTATATTAATAAACCAATATTTTAGAACAAAAAAAAGTTTAAAATTAAATCAAATAAAAATTTCGTTCATTTGAACGTTCAGAACTTCAAGCACATTATTTTAAACTGCATTAAAATTTCCAGAATTATATAATTATAACTGTAATAGTTATATAATTATAACTCTGCAAAATCCTTTAGAACCTTCTCAAGTCTACAAAAGACTAATAATCTTGAAGAATCTTCTAGAATGTTTTCATAATCTTCCTAAAATTCTGTAGACTTTTTGAGTCTTCAAAAAAAAAAAAAGTCTGGAAGAGACTGGAAGATTTTAGAACTTTATAAAAGGTTTTGAAAAAATCAGGAAGTCGCTGAAAGATTCCATCACACTCAAAAATCTAGATTGTAGAGAATTTTTCGGGATTTCAAAGGATTTAATGAATGAATAATGAATTTGAGGAGCGTTTTATTAGATTCTATACAGGAATCTAAGATTTTTGAGGATTTTTTAAGACTGCAGAATTGCAGCTTCCTTAGTATTTTTAAAAGAAGCAAACTTCCTTTCTGTTTTTAAAATCCCGTTTTTCGAAAAAGAAATCCTCTATTTTCCCTAAAAGTGAGCCACTGTGATCCCTGTATTATGTAATTATAATTATAACGTCAGATAATGGTCAGGGAAAATGAAAAATTGGTCAGGGAATTTTGAAATTGGGATTTTGCAGCAAGCTGAATGAAATCAGAAGTCGTTTATCAATTGCTTTAGTAAACTTATTGTGTAGAAAAATACCGATTCACTTAGTAAGGCTTACTAATTCATTTAGTTAGGTTACTAAATGAATTTAATTTTTTTTTACTGTAAAATAGTAATTTTTTATTAAAGATTAGTAGAAATACTTACGAAAGCAATTGATAAACGACTTAGTAGAAAACTACTAATTCTTGTCAGAGAATATTTCCTTAAAAAATAGCTTTTTGAGCTTATACGGAGAAATACAGTTAGTTAAACTCAAGAATTTTATAAATCGTATATTGACATTTTATATGGCTCATTTAGTTGAGTAAATTATTTCTATCGTACAGGTTCAAGAAAAAAAGAGTTTTTCCAGGAAAGTGTATGGTAATAATTAAAAAATGATACCTAGAAAAATTTATTTTTTCATAATACTCAGTGGGGGAATATATTGACCCTCGATGAAAATAATTGTTCATAATATTGGATGTTAATTGTGTTTTCAGGGTCAGAATAAATAATTCAATTAATTTTTAGTTGAATCAAACGTTTCGGAGCACAATAGTGGCTCTCATCAGTGGTTATTGTTTATTCTGGAAAAAACATTTACAAACATTTTTTTATCGGATGCAGTGTACGAATGTAGTTTAAAATAAGAAATTATTAATTTGGTATAATACAGTCTGAAGTAATTTTGTAGAGTATGCACTATGATGTAGAGGAAATAAAAAATAACAATTTTTTATTGCCCTTAGAATACTTGGACAAACTTATTTGATCGAAGCAATTAATAAAAAATTTTTTGTTTGTTGTAATATAATATTAGCATTTTCAAATTTGGTTTAGTACAGTCTTAAATAATTATCTTTGGTAATGTTTGCACAAAACTAAAAATGTGTGTTGCCCTTACAATAATTGAACAAAGTTATTTGTTTTATACAGCTATGTAATAAAATTTGTAATATAATGGTCTAGTACAGTCTTAAGTAATAAAAACTTTGATAACTTTGGTACAGTTAGAAAATGTAACTTCGGTACAGTAGAAATTAAAAATTGTATTGCTCCTACAATAGTTGGGTGAACTTATTTGTTTTAAGCAACAAATAAAATTTATAATGCAATATAATGAAGTGGTAAATATGAGATTTATCCAAATTTGAAATTCGACTTGTAATTAATGAGATTGTTGTCAACTAACCTTGTGGAAATTGGTAAATGCGTATGCATTCTGACAGAAAGAATAAATTGTGGAGCGGTTCTGTTTGGACGTCTACTTCGTTTGAAAAATGCATGAAAACTGATGCCTTGGTTAGTGTTCTTTAACGCGATAAGTGGAAAAAGATTTTTCTCCATAGAGTTTTGTAAGGAGAGGAAAAGTGGACCTTTTTTGAAGACAGGGGGGTAAGGTGTAACAAAGTTTTTATTACTTAAGACTATACTAGACCATTATATTATATTAAAAATTTTGATGGATGTATAAAATAAATAACTTTGTTCAATTATTGTAAGGACAACACATATTTTTAGTTTTGTGCAAACATTACCAAACATTACAACAACATTGCCAAATGTATTTAAGACTGTACTAAACCAAATTTGAAAATTCTAATATTATATTACAACAAACAAAAAAATTTGTATTAATTGCTTCGATCAAATAAGTTTGTCCAAGTATTCTAAGGATACTAACAAATTTTTATTTGGTTTGGTTCGATTAAAAATTAATTAAAGTATTTATTCTGACCCTGAAGCCAAAATTAACATCCAATATTATAAAAGATTAATTTATTTTTTACCTGAAAAACCTGGAAAAGCCCTGGAATTTTTTTAAGGAGAAAAGCTAGACGCTTTGGTTTAACATCCCCGAAAAAATCTCGGAATAAAAATTATTTTGGAAAATTAAAAACAATTTACCTGGTAAAATTCTGGAATTTTAAAATTGGAAACAACCCTGTAAATTATATGCAATAGTTTAAATATTTGTCTATTGATAGCAAAACGATAGGTAATTATTTTCCATTTCAATTTACGAATAAAAGGTTTGTATACGGTATTTACATATTTTTTTTAGTTTTTGTTTTTAAACTCTCTTTCCTTTGTCTGGAATAAACTTGACTCAATTGCAAATCAAACTTGATGTCCACTGCTTGCTTCGATAAAGCTTTGAATGTCGGTTTCTAAATCTGTTGATATTAGAATGAAAAAGAAAAGTTATGGAATCTGTTTCAGTGGCTGGCGACGCCGAGGCAGTGGGGTCCGATTCAGTTTCACATCCAACGTATGTTCAATATGTCGAGGGAGATGGATCCGCGTATATTCCGACGAATGGCCAGATGTAAGCATCTTTCGATTTTTATTGTATTTCACAAATATTGAAATATTTTATAGTAATTTGAAAATCATTTGAGACATTAATTTTTTCTAGGACGTATCCTGTTTATGCTGTCGGCGAGGCAGGAACTATGTACACACCATCCTCCAGTCAATATTTCACATCAGCCACAACACCAGTAACTTACGCACAGGTAATTTAAAAAGTAATCAATTCTTATCAATCTGTAGTAACTTACGCACAGGTAATTAAAAAAGGAATCAATTCTTAGCAATCTGTAGTAATTTACGCACAGGTAATTAAAAAAAGTAATCAATTCTTAGTAGAAATTCTCTGTAGAAATTCCAATAATATAAGTCCCTACAAAAATTCTGTAAGTCACTTTCAAGATTCGTCTCTCAAAATCAGAGTGGATAATCCGTTTGTATTTTAAAAATTCCTTTTATTTCGAATCTTTGTAAATTTTTATTAATTTCGATTCTGATTAATAAGGAAATTCAATATCTTTATTCGTCAAAATAATCGATAATTTTGGAACGATTACAGGTTCAGGGTTCAAATACAACAACCGGGCAATTATTATCTCAAGGAAATGGAGCTTATCTCATACAGCAAAGCGTCGTGGACGGAGATGCAGCAACTCACGCGCTTATTTCTGCCGCAGCGGCTCGTGCCAGCCCTCAAACCGAAAGTGCGGTAAGTTTACAAAACCTTCAGTCCTTTCTAGAGAAACAATTCAATTTGTATCAAAATTCTTTCAATTCTAAATTAACTGCTTCTAAATTAACTTCAATTCTAAATTAATTCTAAATTAATTATTCAAAATAATGCTTGAATATTTCTGAGCAATAACATCTGACATGTCGATCACTAAAACCTACTAATTGTATGATCTATTGTTATGTATCATTGTTTAATGTCAAAAAAACATTTTCTACGATATTTTTAAATACAAATTTGAAATTGTATAAATCTGGAAGTGTTCAAAACTTTGAAGTAACACATCTCGAGAAATATAAGTGCGTAATTTGTTTTCAGTTTTTATTATTGCTCTTCAGTTTTAAAAGTTGGACAATTTAATTATCTTGAAAGTTTGAAATTGAAGTTGTGGATTTTCTGTAATTTAACTTTCTGGAAATTCGATTGCTTTCCACTGCAAAAGGATTCGAAGCTCGAAGTTTTGAACTTTCTCAGAGTCTTGGAACTTTTTAAATGTCTAATAACGCTAATAACATTGCACGTCGAAAATCTGGGGAATTAACATGGAAACGGTATAATGGGCTGTTTGATAGGAGGCGGTGGTTAGCGGTGGTGGAGGGGCATACTTGATCAGCGGTAATTCAGGTAGCACTACTGTCAGCGTGGAAGAAGCTGCTGCTGCTGCGAATATGACGCATGCCACTAGAGTCTCCCAGGCCACCGTAAGCCATATCGACTCCCCATTTGTTAGCTACTTTCATATACTAATATGTGTCACTGTCTGCATGCTTGTTAATTATTATCATCGCTTCATTATAATTCACTTTCATTAGGTTCGCATCATTCGAGAATTAAATCTAGTATTTTTAATCTTCTAACAAGCAATGCAGATCATTCGAGGTAAACTTGTTTACACTTTTTCAGCAAAAAAATTAACAAAGGTCAACAGTTTCATTCAACAAGAAAAATGAGCCCGAAATTCAAATCTGTAATCATCCTAATTTTTCCAGAACTAATTTTTCTTAAAAATAACTTAATTCAAGGACTAAAAGTTTTTCAACTGTGATTTTTCAACAATGTGATGGAGCCCCGGCTTACCAGGGGTTTCGGGGATCTCCTGAATGGCCTTCGGGTAAACTGGGGTCCTCTCAAACGTAAACAAGTCAGAGCCGTATGAACTATTTCTGTTTGATTTTTATCACGAGTGAAAAATATTTTTTAAATATAAGTTTAATTTAATGTTTACTTTCATTTTAAGTTTTATTTAGTTATTATTTATTAATTATTATATATAACGCATAACCAAAACACTGAAAACGAACTGAAGCGAACTGACGGAATTATCCGCCTAGACTACTGCGCGCTTTGTTGCTTCGATACTTGCGCAACTCCACTGAGCTCCGAGCTCAGTTTTTTCGTCCCCTTGGACCCCTCACCTTCGGTGAGAATTCCTGGAACTAGTATACCGGTGGTAAATAAACTGGAGCTCGAGTGGATTTCAAAGTAACCACATTCGATAAAAAAAAAGATATGGGATTTAAAAAGGATACGAAAAGTATTCTAAACTCGTTGAATTTTGAAAAGAAAAAAAATTTAAAAATGTAGAAAACGTGAAATTTAGAAAAATTTATTATTTTTTTAAGACCATACAATAATGATGACAAAGCTTTTTATAATCACAACAAAATTCAAAGATTTTGGGAGAGAAAAAAAACCGACATTTCAATATTCTCTAATCTAAGATCGATCCTAAAACATTTTGTCAAGATCCAGTGAACTTTCTGGAGTGTTTTTAAAAACAAAAGTTTGTCTGGGAAATTTAGGAAAATTGGTCTGGAGTTTTTTAAAAATCGACCAGGAAAAACTGGAATTGAAAAATTGGAAATCTGTAGAAATCCTGAAAAAGTTTAATCATTCTATTAGTTTTATTTTTATTTTACGTTGAAAAATTTTTGGTCTTGCAATTTAAATTTCTCACTTCTCAAAAATTGTTAAAAACAAAAAACAGAAAAATAAAAAAAACAAAACAGAATAGATGCTTTTACGTGAAAAAGCTTCAAGTTCTAATGCTTGATTAAAAATGCTTTAATGCTCGGTATTAATTAATTATGTATTAATTGAAAAAGCTCAGTAAAATTTAATTACTTTTAAATAAACAATTCTGCATGCAAGTTTTGATATTGATGTTCACACGGTTTTATCATTATCCCTCCAACAATTTGAAATAACATACCTTAGATTATTTTCCTATGGAACCTTTTAGAGAAAATCTGATAATTGTGTGGGGATAAGGATAAAAATTCAAGAAAAAAAAATCGAATTGCATGTAGCAGAATGATTTTCGAATACCAGTAAAAAGTGTACTGTAATTTTGATAGGTGCAGTGGCTCCTAGAAAATTATGAGACTTCAGACGGAGTCTCCCTTCCAAGATCAACACTTTACAATCACTATCTTCGCCATTGCTCGGATAATAAACTGGATCCCGTAAACGCAGCGAGTTTCGGGAAATTAATTCGCTCGGTGTTCCTGGGACTGAGAACAAGACGCTTAGGCACTCGGTGAGTAATTCTTTCTTAATAAAAAGAAGAGAGGAGTGATTCAAAAAGATTAGACAAAAAATAAATGTGTTTTTACGAAATTTCAGAGGAAACTCGAAATACCATTACTATGGAATTCGTGTCAAGCCCAACTCGCCACTGATGCTGCTTAATGAAGATGGAACTTCTCGCCAACAAACTACGCCAAATTCGCAGGCAAAGCGATTTAAATTTGTGAATCAAAAACAGGAAACCTCGTACGACACCAATGCTCACTCCAATGCTAACATTTCTTCTAATAACTCCCCGCCTCAGTATCAGCAATATCTAGGCGAAGCGGGTAGCGCCATTCCTGAGTTTCCGGAAATTATAGTTGGACACGGATCATCTCTGCCGGAAGATTGCACCTTGGAAGACATTGACACATTCCGCAGTATCTACAGAGAACACTGCGAAGCTTTCCTAGACGCTGTGTTGAATTTCGAATTTGCCACAGTTGAAAGTTTATGGAGGGAATTTTGGCGTAGTCAGGATAATAACAATGGTGACGAGTGTGAGGAGGAAAAATATTTGTCCAAGTAAGACACTTGTTAGTTGAAATTTCCTAGGAGAATTTCTATTAACTATTTTTTAATTTTACTTATTAATTTGTTTAGGACGAAACTCTATCAAATGTGCAAGTGCTCCGAGGTTCAAGATTTCATCAGACGGGTTGATTACACCTTTTATCAAAATCTAGTCGAAGTTCTGATGCCCGATGTTCTGCGACCCATTCCTAGTAAGTTTATTTTCAAATTATTCATAAACTAATTTTGTTAGTACCAAAATTAAAGAAAAGGGTAAACGACACATGTCTGGTTCAGAGAACCCAATAGAGTTATTAGTCTGTGGATAAACTTGCTGAAAAGAATTTATCACGTGATAAAAAATGAAATTTAAAAAATAATCAAGTCCATTTTATAGCCAGGAATTTAAAATCAAGTTTAATTTTAATGTACACTAATTGTCAACAGGTTCATTGACTCAGTCCATAAGAAACTTTGCCAAGGGTCTTGAATCGTGGTTGACATCAGCCATGAATGATTGTCCAGAAGAAATGATGCAAATAAAGGTACTATCTTTTATAAAACAAAACAAACCAGTTTTCTGGAATTTTACTGTATCAATTTAAAATTCCTTGAGGGATTTCTTAATTTACGTATTATTTTTCATTACAGTTAACTGCAGTTTCTGCTTTTGCACAAACGTTGAGGCGATACACTTCCCTGAATCATTTGGCTCAAGCTGCGCGAGCTGTACTTCAAAACTCTAGTCAAATTAATCAAATGTTAGCAGATTTGAATCGAGTAGATTTCCACAATGTCCAGGAACAGGTAGAATTTTTTTGAAATTTATATTTTCTAGTTTTATTTGTTATTCCATATAATGAGTTATTTAATGCACTCGTTTTGATTTTTAGGCATCATGGGTATGTCAGTGCGATTATGCAGTTGTGCAGCGTTTGGAAACTGACTTCAAAGTTACACTGCAACAGCAGAATTCACTGGAGCAATGGGCAGTTTGGTTGAAAGGAGTTGTAACTCAAGTTCTTAAACCTTATGAGGGCAAACCAACTTTTGCTAAAGCTGCACGACAGTTCCTGCTGAAGTGGTCATTTTACAGGTACGTAAAAAGATTTAAAGTCAGGTAATAGAATTTTATTCAGAAATGCTGGAAGTGTTGGTGAGAAACTTTCCATTTCCATTTTAAAAATTGTACACTTTCAATGTAAATTTCTGCAAAATGACTCAGTTTTCAATATAAAATTATTGTTTTTGAATTGCAATATTCAAATGTTTTAAGTTTCAAATAATAAATCTATTATTTAAATTATTTTATTTTTTCATCTTCGAAATTTAGAGTATTCAAATTTTTAAATCAACTGTTTTTTCTAATTTTCTAGTTTATTTATTATGGGACGTTTTGTTTTTCCTTGCTTATAGATATACTTTATTTAAAAATTGCTAGATTATTTGCTTTTCAATTTTCCAATTTCAAAAACTTTAAGATTCTACATTTCGAAAGATTTTTAATTTTCCAAAGTTAGAATTCCACAATTATTTTCTTCTAAGCTAAGATACTTTGCAAATTAGGATTTTTATAAATTACAAGATTTAAAAATGTTTTCATATCATTTAATTTTTGACTTTACAGATTTTCTAATTTATCAATATTCTATCGTTTAATTGGTAAATTCTGCATATATTTAATTCGCTTAATCTTCAGACTTACTAATAATTATGGTGTCAAAAGCGACAAATTATAAAGTTTGAGATTATTTGAAATGTTAAAAATTCGCCAGCTTTTTCCAAATACCAGTACTCTAAATTTAAATTCAAAACTGTTTCTACATTTTTTTGTTATTAAATTTCCTTGTTATTTTCTAAGTCAAAATGTTGTATATTATCTGCAAACACTATGGGTTTCAATTTCCTAAACCTACAAACTTCCTCTTATTGAATTAAAAATTGACTAATAATTAAAAATAATTTTCTGTAAAAAAAACTTGAAATTTTGAATAATTCTTAGCAGTAGAAATCAAAAGTAGAAATGCAGAAGATTAATGCAGTTTAAAAATTAGTAAAATCGAATCTTGCAAAATTTGAATATTTTAAAAGTATAAACTTATACCAACGTTAAATTAAAACTAAAAAAGGAAGAGAAAAAACAATGTGTGAATCGTAAAATAAGAACATTTGTAAAATACCCAAAATTATTGAAACTAGACTATTAATATTGTTACTCTATTTATATTTCAGTTCAATGGTTATACGAGATCTCACATTGAGAAGTGCTGCAAGTTTCGGATCGTTTCATCTCATCCGCTTACTTTACGATGAGTACATGTTTTACTTAATCGAACATCAAGTTGCTGTCGCTACAGGCACGACTCCCATAGCTGTGATGGGTGACGTGAGTATTTTCTTTCATAATGTCACTTACAAATCCTCACAAATAAAAGATTTAAAAAACAAACAATTTAGGACTTGAATCTTTTTCTATTGAAATCTAAACTGTATCGCATTGGATTTCAGAAAAGCCAAAACTCTCCTGTGTTCTACGCTTTCGGATCAGCTTCAAACGGAGGTAATTTCAATTTTAGTTGAGGAATAAAATCTCGAATAAATGACTATTTGAAAAATGTACATAGCTTTTCTATAACTTGCAGATGCATCGGGTATGAATCAATCGAAACGCATGAAGATGAGCTAACTGCGTATATTTGCCCTCTAGAGTAACCAGTATACAAATAGCAAAATGTAAACAGGAATCAAGAAACTAACACGAAAATATGCAGGCCTATCATAATATATACACTAGTCTCGTAAGTTATTATTTTTTATTAATACAAATAATTTATTGTAACTATTCTATGAGGATTTTTACACAACACCAGCACATTTGAAATACGCTCTTTCGTGGAAATTTTCAATATGGATCGAAAAGCCTTCCATACGCGTAACACAACGTAATATAACAGGAGAAAAGAAGTTCTTGCAGTAGATTAAAGTAAATTGTTCATTAGTATACTATTTCTAGTCGAATAATCTTAATGTATATACACGGGACCATGAATTCGTCATGTCCGTTCATACAAGTAAATTTTTATTTCTCTTGAATTAATATTGATTCAAACCACATTTCTTATTTGCTTTAAATTTGAAGCAGGTTTCGGAATTTTAGGCAGCACAGAAATATAACTATTTGCGATTATAGTTTACGTTCTATTCGATATTTGTGTACATTTTTCCAAAAAGTTCCAAGTGTTCAAAGTATCGTTTAGAGTATAAAAATGATAGTAATTATAAAAGTGATAAAAAAAAAAGAAAAATATTGATGTGTGCAATGTGCATCTCCGCGTAATGTAAAAGTGTATTCATTTTAAAGAGAGCGTAATCGTCTGAGTTTATTTTTCTATGTGCAGGGAAAAGGTACAGAAATTCCTAGGTTTTTTTTTAATAATTAAAAATTTAAAATCAAGACAGTCAAATTGTCTGTTGATGGAAAAATTTTAATTTTGTGATTTATTTCACAATATTTTCGTATCACGTATAGGTAGACTCTATTTCTAATTTCCAATTTGGTTTTAAGAAATGAAATTATGATGATTTTATTAGTGCTTTTAGAAAATTAGAAACGAAAAGAATTAAAATATCTTGTAGACTTGACAACGATGCCTCAATTTTTCATAACTTGAATCCGACCACAATCAATTAGGAAAGAACAACCTAAAATTGTCAGTTTAAAATTAAAAAGAATTCGGGTTAAAGTACAAAGCACATTTTTGCTTTTTTGTAAATAAACACAAGTTTCTAAGGAACGTATTAGGAAAAAAATAGAAAGCGAGTTCTTGTAACTGGAAAGAATGACTGTAATTTCTGTAAATACGTTGTTAATTTTAATTTTACTTGATACTGTTTGGTTTATCGATTAATTAGTGCAATCCGAGCTAATCACCTTTCTCAGATTTTGCTCGCGTCGAGCACAATTTAACTTATTTAATTTTTGCACTAAGTTACAGGTTGACTTGTTTTAAATTCTTAATGTAAGTTAAAAACTATTGTGTTTCAAGAACTGAACCCTTGCATAATTTAGTTTATTTATATAAATCTGCTAGACTTGCTGTCTGAATTATTTATGCACAAGGCGATCGTATTCGATAATAATTGTATCTAATTGCGTAATTAATTCCAAAACATCGAATTACATCGACAGGATGTATTCGTATATTATAGTGGCTTAATAGTATTTTTTGCTCGAAAGAATTACAAATTTAGCGAATCATTAGTACTTTTAATTTAAATTTCTGCTTTTAACTAACCAAAGTAATTTGATGTTTATTCGACAAGAATCTCCGATGAGAAATTAATTTGTTTCTAAATCAGGCTTTTGATTATTTAGATAATTGGAAATGTCATTTTTTGCGTGTTTTTATTACACTTAAGTATAAACGAATTGTGGTAAATATTAAAGATTTCTGGCGGCAGCTTTTATTATATTTAGCTTTATTATTAAGGTATGTTGAAAATCCATGTAGAAGAGACTTGAAACGCTAGTTTTGCGTTTGGAGAAAAAGACTTTTTCATTGCGTACTTAAAAAGAATGTCGATGAAATTATCAGCATGAATACTGACCAACAAAGTAGTTATATATTTGTTCACTATTCGGCACTGCGCGAAAATTCACTAGAAAGTTTTGTTGGACCTAAAATTATCCAATGATTTTTTAAAATTCAATTTAAAAAGAATCATTTTGACATATAATGTTTGAGAGGCGAAATTTGTTTTCAATCTAGTGAATTTTCGTTGTTACAGAAATCGTCCACTTGCACTAATAGTTGGGGGGGGGGGGGCGAATGTAATTTCTGACTCGCTCTTTGCGATGATTTTTTAATTTCTGCGACGAGAAATTTACTAAATGTATAAATGCGTTTAAAACCTAGTCAGGCGCTCTAGAATAAGTTAAGAAACAGGGATTGAATATTAAATGCGGTGCAAAAATTTATTATGTGGAAGATCTTTGTGCACTGGGGGGAAAAAAGGAAAGAACATTTCCATAACTATAATGAGCTTATAAGTGTAAAAACTATTGATACCTAAGTGTACCTAAACGTAAGGACAGTATAGTTTAAAATAGATTCTTAATTATATTCCAAGCGACGAAGATTTGAAAAGTCTCAATCGACGAAAAGAACGTTAGATGTGAATAAATATAGATGCGTGGTTATCTGAATTCTATAGTTTGCGAATGCACTCTAAATCTGAAATTAAAATAACAGATTGCTGGAAAAATTGAACCCGTCCATCTCATTATTACGGTGTAATATGAATTATAAACAGTAAACAAAATTTGAAGAAATGAATTTCTCGCATGTGGAACATGCGATACGCATATCACAGTTTTTATTATAATTATAAGACTTTTTTTCAATTTTGTTTTAAAAATGAAGTATTCTTTGTACTGCGAGTGAAATGTTATGTTTCATACATTTTCCAAGTTTTGTGAATTGACATATTTTAAACTGAAACAATTTGGATAATGGATAAAAAGAATGGATAAAAAGAATGGATAAAAAGACAAAGATTCGTGCGTCGCATGCTGTGTATCGACTTAAATATTGAAACCAAACTTGTAAACGGTTTTCTGCATTGCGGAATGATAAAAACGGCCTTAAATATTCCACGTGTAAAAATAAATAAACTGTCCTCCTACGAAAAGGCCTGAGAGAATATGAAAGATAAGACGTGTTATATTGGTTTAAAAAAAATACGTAGAAGAAAAAAAATCATTTCTTTAATACGTATAGGAAATATTTTGATACTTCCCGATTTGCACAAACTGATAATCATTCATTACCGCTTAAATAAGATTATTTTTACTGAATGTAGCTCAAATCGAAAGAAACTAATGTGAATTTTGTAACTCATAAGAGACTCCAACGACCGCGTGAGTGTGCAAATCACAAAAATTGACCGAATAATAAATATATGTTTAAAACTAATATTTCTTTTAGTTCACTTTTTCTTTAAGATTTTCCTTTTATTTATTATTATATTATATAAATGCAAGTTCTTTTGACACATTCATTTATGCAAAGGGAATATTTAAAAATACTTGTTCCTAAAAATAATTTTAGAGTTGTACTTTTTTTGAACTAATTTTTAAAACTAATTTTGTGAAATTTAAAGTTCTGTAAAGAAATTATATTTTAAATAATATTTAGGTGATTTCTTTGTTCCATTAGTAATTCCAATATTTTAACAGTCAATAAAGTTATTTTGAAAGGAACTTGCGCCAAAAAAAGCTGATCATAATCGGACAAAATCCTTTTGGGAAATTTCTATTTACAAGATCTTCTATTTACAAGAATCTTAAAACAATCCCCTGAGACCTTTTTGTAATGTAAATGACGCGAGGTACTTTTTCAAACTTTTTTAAAACTAAGTTTTCGAAGAATGCATTGTTTAATTAATAATTTCTATCTACTTTGCAGTTTTTAAAAACATTGTTATATCATGTTTGAAAAATGCCGCCATATTTTAAAATTGCGAAGTTGCTTTTAGGTTATAATTTACGAAAGAGCCAAACAAACCAATTGCTTAAATATAAATAAGATGTAAGAATTCTTGTAATAAAGTTGCTAAAATGTCATTGTAGTATGCAAACAATTCTGTTTGTTTTTGTTTTAAAAGTTATTTGAAGTTGTTTACAGCTTTTAAAAGAAAGTTGGCAACATGGCATTATGAGCTTTTTGATTTGTTGGCAGTTTGGTATAGGTGCCGTAGTAATGGCGTCCACAGTATATTTTTTTACATAAAAAATTGATATAAGAGAAAACTAAAAAATAGCTAAGTTATTTTTTAATTTAACGTTATCAACAAATTAATTTATTTAATTTATTCGTGTTTCTATCGAATTTTTTTGCTACAACGAACATCTTTTCCGATTCACTTGCCCCACTTGTCGGAGCAATAAAAGGATTTGTAAGTAAAATATAATAATTTATCTGTAGCTTGACATATTAATTAACACCCTATTAATTCTAAGAATTTATTGACATATTATTGAATAAACAATTCTATTTAGTCGTCAAGTTGGAGGTTATTTTTAAAAGTAGGTTATATTTATGTCAAATGAGGTTAATAAAATTCCAGTCATGCAGGTCCTGTTCAATATGGGAAAAAATTTGTTATTGTCCCGTAGTATATGTTTTTTTTTCTCAGCAGTTGTCTAAATACGTTCAAAGATTCAGGATATTTTCCATATCAAAGAATTATTTTTCACTCGACTTAGGTTTTTATAACGTTACACATCTGACGTTTGCACTGTCAGATTTATATAATTTTGGAGCTAAAACAGTTCAAAATCTGGTTCTTTTTAAAACTTTTATATTAACATTTTCTAAAGATTTATAAAAAAAAACATCAGTTTTGCATTGTTAGATGCAGTATGACAACGAAAATGGAACAATCGAAGGAAACTAAAAATTCATCTCAGCACACACAAGTGACCAAATTATCACAAGAATTTATCAACTGGTACAACGATCCACAGAGAATTGTGTTTTGTAATCCAGAGCAGCCTTCAAATGCATATTGCTCACCATCAGATTGTAAAATAAGCAAAGAAACAGAAGCTGAAAAGATGGTAAAACGTAAGTTTGGAAAAAATTAATTAGCATTTTCATTTTATTAATATATTTTCATTTTTGCATTCAATACTCGTAACACTACCTCTTTCAATAATTTGTGGAAATGATTACACAATAATGAAGAGACTACAGAATTTTTCTTTTTCACTGAAACGTAAGTTTACGTTATGTTTACGTTTTTTGAGTTTACGTTATCTTTACGTTTTTTGAGTTTACATTTTTTGAGTTTACGTTTTTTTCACGCCTTTCGTGAGTTCCTCTAAATCAGCAGTAAAAAAATTATATATCTAATTTTAAAAAAAGTATAACATGATCCTAAATTCGTGTTATGATTAAAAGAAATTCTAAATTTCAATGAAAAACATTATACACCTCATTGTGATCATCACTCCGAGAAGCACTGAAGCTCAACTGCTTTTGTAAGGTTTCAAAAAATTGTTTAAGCTTCAACTAATTGAATAATAGAACAAGGAGTTTTCTGACCTCGCACTCCTTAGTTCATTTTGCCAGTAACATTCATTCCAACTCTTGGTAGTATTTCACAATGCCTGCTCACCATAGAAAAAGAAGAAAATATACCAAATTTCAAGGTACCGAGTGCAGTTTTGACAAGAGAGATTAAAAACTTGAATAATGTTGTTTTTAGATCCAAGCGAAGCTCCTCTTAACCTCTGTCAAAAATTATACAAGGATAATTTTGTCAAGCTCAACTATCTATAATTTTTTTTATTAATGGTTTATTTTTTCTTTAAAATTTAGAAAGCATCGGATCAGGTTTAGAATCAGATATCGAGGATAATGTGAGTGACTCTGGGGCGACAAATGAAGGAAAATATGATCCAAGCATAGATGATAATTTACCACCTACAGTTACATTGCTCACTACACCAGATGGTGGAAAATTATATTTAGTCGGAACTGCACATTTTAGTGTAGAAAGTCAAAACGATGTTTCCAAGGTAATTTCCAAATGTTTCCAAGGTAGTTTCCAAATTACTCAACTAATAACCAGAGAATTCCTTTAATCAATTGAAACACTTTTGGATAGTTTTGGATTTAAAAGTTTATAAATGCGGGCGATATTTTCCCTGAAGCACTTTTAAATAATTTTTAGATAATTCGAGCAGTACAACCGCATATAGTAATGGTTGAACTTTGCAAACACAGAATACAAGCTCTTCAATTAGACGAGGAAACTCTACTCAGAGAAGCAGAGAATATTGGTATCGGTAAGCATTGCCAATTCGAAATGAATTTAATTCTCAAAATTATTTTTATTAATAAACCTTTTCTTCTCTCATTAGAAGACATTCGAACTGCGATAAAAAGACATGGACTTACGAGTGGACTAATGTTTATAGTTCTTTTGAGCATGTCTCGTCATGTCACTAAAGAATTGGGAATGGCACCAGGAAGTGAATTTAGGACAGCTTTTATCGAGGTAAATTTCATAAGAATCAATTTAACTTTTTGGAAATCTCATTTGCATTTTGTAAATCAAGGCAGGAAAAGTTCCAAACTGCATCCTTCATTTGGGTGATCGACCCTTCAATATAACAATGCAGAGAGCCTTCCAATCCCTGTCGTTTTGGCAAAAAATCAAGTGTGGATGGAAATTATTAAACTCGAGGGAAACCATCACCAAAGAGGACGTGGAAAAGTGCAAAAATCGCGAGACGCTAGATGCAGTGATTGAAGAATTGGCTGTCGAATTTCCTCCTCTGGCAGAAGTTTTTGTTAAAGAGCGGGATCTCTTTTTAACGTATTCACTTCAATTGACTTGTCTACCACGTTTGTCGAACGAAGGCGACATTGTTCCAACTCGAGCTGTTGGAGTCGTTGGAATAGGACACATGCCAGGCATCATCCGGAACTGGGGAAAAGTTCACGCCAGTGAAATTCAACCCATAATGAAGTAAGATTTTAAACTGTAACGCCTTTACATTTTGCAAAATTAGATAAAACACTAAGAGATATTTCTTTCTCTTTGTTTCAGAGTACCGCCTCAAGCCTTATCTAGCAAAATAATCGGCTTCACCATAAGAGCGTCGTTCATAGGCGCAGTGATTTACGTGGGTTACAAAACCATTCCATTGCCATCAAGTGATACTCTAGAATCCATAAAGTCATCGGTTAAGGGACTTTTTAAGGTCAGTTTTATCAGATAAACTTCAAGGTCCGACCCGAAACTAGCCTTTGATAACGAATTTTATCAAAGAGAAACTTTTCTTTTATTTCTGTGCTGCTTTTTCGCTGAAGCGTTTCTCGAATTACTTTGGCTCTTCCGTTGACGTACAATCACGATAAGCATGGCTGTGAAGAATTGTCCAGACAATTACGAGCACCCAACAGCGGATCTCATGTATGTAGAGGGTAATATCCCGGGACCAGGAGTAGATCTTGACGAATTTGAGTCTGAATTTGCAGTCGGTTGTGCGTGCCAAACTCAATGTTTGCCAAGTCAATGTTCCTGCACTCTTGGAACTCCAAATTACGTCAATGATTGTCTGATTGAGAAAAAACCAGGACCGATAATAGAGTGCAGTTCCCATTGCACCTGCCGAGAAAATTGCGGAAACCGATTAGTACAAAGAGGTCCATTAAATTGCCTCAGTATTGTTGAATCTAAAGGACGAGGACTCGGTCTTACCACTTCTGGATTCATCAAAGATGGTCAGTTTATCTGCGAGTATGCTGGTGAAGTTATAAGCATTGAAGAAGCTGAACGAAGATTTGAAGAGAACAGAAAAAGCATGAACTATGTTATCGTGGTTTCCGAACACGTAGGAGAAAAGAAAATCACGACTTGCATAGATCCAAAATATTTTGGCAATTTGGGCCGTTATTGCAATCACAGCTGTGAACCGAACACATGCCTGGTTCCTGTTCGGGTTGAAAAAGCCTCACCGCGTGTATGTTTATTTGCACGAAGGGACATTGAGCCTGGTGAAGAAATAACTTTCCATTACGCGGAAGGGGTTGATACCTCCGTCCATAATCTCAGCGAAACGCCTTGCCTTTGTGGCTCGAGTACTTGCCTCCGCTATTTGCCCCACCATTCTGTTTAGAAATCGCTGTTGTAAAAACTTGTTTGTATTTATTTAGCTGCTGAAAGACTTTCTTCTTTTCATACAAGATTCAGCACTTACAACTCCCTTTTTTTTTTTGAACTTTGACGAAGAGTCTAAACCTGTTTAACTGCTGTTAAAGTTTTGTATATGTTTTTATCAGAAATACTCGCGACCCTTGCCTTCGGATTTGAAAGTGGAGAGAAATGAATTTAGAATTCCAAACGCTGATTATTAATTTGTAAATATCGCAATCACTGTATTTTATTATTTTACCACAGTAGTGTTCTATTATTTCTTTGCAATAAGTTCAAAATGAATTGGTTTCCTTTTCTTATTTTTCTATTTCTCCAGCATGGACAGAATAAATTCGATGCGACTTATTATTAAAACTTGAGAAACTCGTCTTTTAATTCTTCCATTGAATTTCTCTAGTTTTATTATTAATACGTAAAATTTAAAGTCAACTTTGGTGTACCTAGTGCAACATTTATAGCAAATGATAGAAAAAGGATTTAGGATTTATACATATATTTGTGAATGCTTTATAAAATCACTGGAATTTGCGTTTTTATTTTTCAAAGAATAGGAACGAAATTGTGAAGCAACGAAAATTTTCAGGGAAACGTGTCTGCTGCTTCTCGTATAAATTTGTAAGCATCACACTAGGAATATTTTACTGCAAACTTAAAAAGTAAAAAACGTAAAAAAGTGCAAACGTAAACAATTTTACTGCAAAAAGTTTTACTGAAGAAAGTTTTAATCAAGAGATGAATTTTAATTTCTCACTGCCAAAATGGCATTCGACAGATTAAATGATATTTAGACAAGATTACTTGTATTTTTACAAGTTATAAAATAAGTGGCGAGTGAGAGGCCAAACCACTCTAAAAATTCTGTCTTCTCAGTGTAAATGTAAAGCATTTTTTAAAACTTAGAAATAGTAGATATCAGCGAGGAGAAAATTGTTAAAAGATTATATTGTGAATAGTTTGCACAGAGTTAAGAAAAATAGCAAAGATGTTGTATCATTATCATAATCAGAGATGTTATATCTTCGGCGTTATTAATAACCAACAGAAAATTTCAAGCTTGTCGTTATTGCATTTGCCGAACCATTATACTTAGCAATGCAGAATCTAGAGGGACAGTTTAATTGGAAGGTACTGTTTAATTGGAATGTATAGTTTAATTGGAAGGTATAGCTTAGTTTAATTTCGAAAGAAATTCTTTAAATGTTTAGGAAAAACGTGGAACTCAAAAATTTAAATTTTCATTTATCCACAAAATAAGCCGCTACGAAATTTTTATTTTGTATATTTTTAGTTTCATGAGTATTCTAGGAAGTAATATTACAATTTCTAACACTGTTAATGATGTTTAAGGCTATTGATTTAATTAAAATTTAATTTTGTTAGCTAATTGACGTTTAAAATTATTGAGCTTGGCATTTGCGACAGAAGTACCTACTATACAATTGTCAATTGTATTGATACGCTTTTAAAACATAACAATGTGATTTTTATTAACAATACACGTTTGTCGGTTCAACGAAAAATACTATATTTTAACATACGTCTTTTAACGTCTTCATGAAGCGATTCAGTGAATTTGGGAGGATTCAGACTGATTCTCTGCTTCTCTACTGTATCTCCATCGCCACCAGGTGACTTTCATGCGATCCCAAATATTTTCGAAGGAGTCCATCGCCGGTCGCACGTCCAAAATAGCGAATTTGTATTTTGCGTCAACGGATCCACCGTCGTAATAGTCTATAACGTATCGTACATCTTTTCCACATCTGTCAACAATCCAGTCGTGTCGATCGAATGGTAACTCGTATCTGAAAGAGGCAATTTTACTTACTTTATGCAAACTATTTTTTTATGGGAAGCTTTTTTAAGAAAGATAAGATTAGAGAAAATATGTACCCCATCCAGTTTCGAATTCTTGCCCGAGGAGAATAATCTTTAGCTTTTCCTCCGAAACTTTTTAGTTTGGGATTCATACATTCGCGGGCGTGTAATGCTTCCCATTTTAAAACTTCCTGCCATGCTTGTTCATTATTGGCGTTGTGGATTTTAATTATGTCTTCCATATCTTTGGGAGCTATATCGTCGTTCTTCCAACGCCAGCCTTTTCTTAACATGGCGTTCCAAAACATTTGCTGTGAAGGATAAACCCAAAATTCGCCTTCGCCAGTAGATTTTGGTATCGATGAAACCTGACGGTCTGTTGGCAGGAGGAAAGGCTGGTCTGGTGCAGGTTGTTGATTCGCTGGAGGCATCTGCAATGATTAATTTTCAGGTAATCTAATTGTCAGGATATCAATTTATAAGATTACGATTTGAAGTCTCTGAATAATGTTAAAAGAAATTTATATCTGAAACGGTAGTTTAAAGGCGTCTGAAGTATAAAACTGTATTATCGTAGAAGTGCTACTGATTTTGTGTTGGAATTTGAAAATTCATTCATTTTTAGAATTCTTCACAATTTTTATAGAAACAAAGCAGAAGAAACTGGTATTTCTTACCATATTTAGTGGATTTACATCACTGTCTTTCATCTGGTCAATGGGACATTCGCTAACATATTTTGCAGGTTGTTGATCTGGTTTATGCATTGGGCATTCTGGTGGTGGTTCCCCATCGAATATTTTATTCATGTGACTTTTGGGTTTTGAAATAGTCTCTCCAGTTACTGGGACTATCAAATCTGCTGCATTTACAGATGCTACAGACAATGTGTTACCCATCGTCGATTGTATATACTGTAAGTAAGAAATTATGCAGTTTATTGGTTTATGAAAACAGATTTTTTATATTCTTTAAGTACAGCATATATTTTTAATTTTCTTTATAAAAAAAATTCTTATTGCAAAATTGAAAACATAATTGTAAAATTATTAAAAGACTTCAGGAAAAATAAGCTATATGTGATTTTGAAAACACTACCTCGTGCAAATTTAACCCTGCGTGTGTACACTGGGTCTTTAAAGGAACAGTCGAAATTTCAAACTTAAATTTACCTCTGCATTTTTGACTATACTTCAATTTTTATTACCAACGGTTTTAAATTTTTGACTTTGGCAACTTTTTGGCCATGTAGTATAGGCACTTCGTGAAGTAGCCCTGAATTTTTTCAAATTTTTCGAGAGCCTGTAGAAAACTTTAAAAACCCGACTGTTCCCTAAAAGACCCAGTTTACATACCGTGTCTCGAAAAATATAGTGTACACACGGAGGGTTAACTATCTGGATCCATAAAAATAGTTATGCAAAAAATGAATTAAAAAAGGAACATAAAGAAAAGAAAATGAATAATTTCCTCTAATGTTCTTAAATTAAACTTTGACATTTGATTTCTTGTCACATTAATTATAAATAAAGATTTAATTTTCCTCTAAAAAAAGAAAACGAAGACCTTTTTTCCCTTTATTTATTTTAGCTAATACGTTTCTTATAAATTTCTTTAAATAGCGGATAATCAGAAATTGTCAATATAAGCCGGTAAAAAATTTTTCCAAATTGGAGCGAGCAGACGAGTTCTGCAAGCAAGTGTAATATAACCTCAAAATATGTTCATAATATCAGATAATATTCAGAATCGTAAATGGTTCTATCATATTTAAAATATACAGAAACAAGAGTGAGTTGTTTTACAAAAAAGTATCGAATTCTAAAGTCCTTTGGAATTAAACAATAATGTGTAATACTCTCTTGATAATACCAATTAATAGAGGTTAAAATGTAAGTACTTACCGTAGAAGTCAAATTAATCAAAGCAGGTGTTGTGATCCCAAAATTAAACAATAATGTGTAAAACTCTTGATAATACCAATTAATAGAGGTTAAAATGTAAGTACTTACCGTAGAAGTCAAATTAATCAAAGCAGGTGTTG
>JBAGKK010000330.1:145027-159931 GCA_037177015.1 Euceroptres primus | reverse complement strand
TTGTTTATTTTGTTGTTAAATAAAAAATTTTTGGTTGGCCAAAGTGAATTTTCTGCACCGACTCGTTATACCTGGAAGCCTTGGGGTCATTTTAAAAAAAAACATCAAAATCCATTGAAAATTGACCTGTAAACAGACTTTTGTCCACAAAAAGTGCTTTTGGCCACACTGCTTGGTGTATGTAGCGCACAAAAAAGATCGAAAATACAAGATCTAAAGTAAAATCTATGCAAAAGTGTGTCTATGGTTTCGAATGATGCTCATTTAAGAGTCATGAGTTAAAATTAAGAAGATCCCTCGTTTCAATAGAATCATATACTTTGTAGAGGCTAACAAAATAATTTTTTAAAACTGTGAAGTACCATTGGGATCATGCTCGCAAAAATATATGTTGTTACTGTGAGCGTGAG
Organism: Euceroptres primus; assembly: GCA_037177015.1. NCBI lineage: Eukaryota > Metazoa > Arthropoda > Insecta > Hymenoptera > Figitidae > Euceroptres > Euceroptres primus. Next base: position 159,521 of record JBAGKK010000330.1, on the reverse strand, counting down.
TGTATTATATGAAAAAAATTGCGGCGGCACCAAAAAGCTTTCATTAAAAAAAAATTGTTTCAAAATTTCAAAAATTTTTTTTATTTGTTTCTAATTGCCAGAATTGACTCTCCATTTTTATAGAACCGCTGTGATATCTTGTACAATGTATTATGTGATCCATCGAAATTCATTGAGCCATTTTCGAGAAAATTTAAGTTCTTGATTTTTCAAAATTTTTTTATAACTTTTTGGAAAAAATTTTTTGAAGTTGGCACTTGGGGTATATTAGTCTTACAATAGTAGAAATTTACCACACAAATATGAACCAAACATCTGCTAGGGCAGACCAACCATGCTTGCCCAGCTTTTGTAAAATTGATAAAGAAGATATTCTAACATCCGTAGGTGAAAATGAGAGACTCTTTGGTTTCTCTTTTGCAAACTGTGAGGCTGATCTACAGTGTCTCTAGATATTACAACACTTCTGAAAGAACGAGTTCTTTGATGGTGAAAATCACGAATCAGATGATTGCAGCTTGCAGAGATTATGTCACTAAAAGAGGACGAGAGAATGTTTGGAGTCAGGATAGAAATATTGCGAGACAAAGATTGAAACATTGTTTAAGATTAAATAAGTAAGCTGCAGATTCTAATCTAATTTATATAATTTTAGTAAATTAAAAATTAATTTATATTTGGTGGGTAGAGCCTACAGGGAAACGTACAGACTTGTTCGATGTTCTCCAGCAATTACAGAGCAAGAATTTGCTTTTTCCGAAACACAAGTTTTTGGAAGATTTGATTCATTCTGTGCAAGAATTAAAAAGATCCTGATCATGTTTGACCTTGTTGAAGACTATCAAGGGTTGTTTAAGAGAAGAATGGAAGGGTTGTTATTGGGAGAAGGTAGCAAGTCTAATCCTAACTCTAAATATTATCCTACTTCAAATCATAAATAAATACTATTCTATTCTAATTTAATTTAATGACCAATTTTTTAATCTAATAATTTTATGAAATCATCAGCTTTGGAAGAAGCGATGAAGACTTTTGATGAAGCCAAAAAAGTAGCTACCAGCAAATCCTACGACTATTTAGATCCCAGGAATCTAGAATTTGACAAAGATTATGATGAATTTATGAAAAAAACTGATGCTTTAAAGAAGGACATTGGAGAAATTATTGAGAAAAACTATGCTGATGTTTGGGAAACACCTCAAGGCATTCGTTTCTTGACTCGTTTTGAAAACGTAATTTGTTTCAATTTTAACTGAAATTTAAAATAAACTAGAGTGAAAATGGAACTGCTTGTTGTTGCAGGTCAGTGAGAAAATTCCATTAACAAAACTTGATGAGAAGTACACGTTAGTTGTCCGTTATTGCGACAAGGAAGTCGAACGAATTTTAAAATTGTTCAAAAGACAGAGAGATGATCCACCTTTACCAAGGCATTTACCGCCTATCGCAGGAAGACTTACTTGGGCTAATTCTTTAAAGTTAGATTGCAATTTCACATCATCTGTTATTCTATTAATAGTTAAAATAATCATTATTATTTTATTGTCATTTGTTATTTATGATTTTCATATTTTATTACATTTTTTTATTTTTATTTTTACATTCTCATCATATGAGAAGGTATTAGATTTGTTTTATTTTATATTTTTATTGATTTTTATATCTATTATTACTTTATACAAGGTTAGTCAAAAATGATTATTTATTTCCTTCTTCTGCCTTCAGAGTACATTTGGATGATCTAGCCAACTCTGTCTCAAATCATCCAGTCTTAAAAACTTTATCAATAACAGCAGACCTTGTAAAAAGATACAATCATGCCACTGCTGTTTTATCACAGTATCAGACAGACATTACTGAAATTTGGACTCATCAGAATTCTTGGGTCATTGAAGAATGTCTGAAGAAGTTGGTATTTTTATCAATTCAATTGTTTCAGCAATTTTAAAGTTGTTCTGATTCCCAGTTACAAAGAAAAACCAATTTTCAGACCTCTTCTAGCGATTGATAGAGAAACTGGAAAAGTCAAGGTCAACTTAGAAGGTCGTATTCTGCTTCTACTGAGAGAATCTGATTGTCTAGCAAAACTAAAATTAGAACTACCAGTGGTGGCCTTGACCATTCTGTCAAAAAGGGATCATTTCACTTTAATCAATGATTCTCTGCAACTGCTGATTCAGGAATTTGTAGCAACTTCAAGAAGAGTAAAACTGGAAGTGAGACCTCTTTTGTTACCGCATCTTGTGCGAGTGTCTTCCTTATTCGGACCTGGTCTTATATCTCTAACATGGTCAAAATCTGAGTGGAAAATATTTTGTGAAAGCACTCGCGATCAGATAAAGACCTTTGATGTTCTCATTACTCGTGTTCATGATGTCTATACGAACAGGTATTTCCATCAAGAAGATACATAATTATTCAAAAGGATAGATGATTTATTAATATAAGTTCCGCAACACATATCTTCAATAATCTTCATATAATAAAATAAATCCTACAATAAAATTCAGTAAGAATTTGAACCTTGATTTGATCCTTTACAGAATTTTACAAGTATTAGCAAGTATGCAGAAAATCACTCTGCATTCTCTGCCTGAAGATCAGCCATGGAGTGTGGAACACTCCATAGAAATAATAGAAGAAACTTGTAGAGCAGCTGCTGAAGATTTGAATCGAAAAAGCATGATGGTGGAAGAGGCTGTTGAAGAGGTGTTAGAATTGGTGAAAAATGCAGCTACTGCTTTCAAGGCCACCCTTGAATCTGGTCAGTTTGACTTCCTTAGTGGTGCAGGTTAGCATTAAATTTTTACAAAATCATAGCTACAGAACATATTTAATTAGATCAAAGAAATGTACTTTTAAATCTATTAAATCAATGCAGACTTAGCCCAAGAAGGTACGAGTGAGACATCTCAGCAACAACAAGATTGGTCTGTTGTTTGGGCTTGTTTTGACAATCCACATCAACTGTTATCAACACGCGGAGGTGGATTATCAAAGGGGATGCAGGAAATGGTACGAAATGCTGTTTCTGAAATGAGGAGGTATTATTCAAGAAAGGTCGTTGATGTATTGATCAAGGTCACCAGAAGTTCTCTGGATGCTATTAGAAAGAGATTTGTTGTTGAAATAGATTCAGGCAAGATATACTTTTCCTTTTTTCATCACCTTTTCTTCTTTATCGTCTTTTAATTAATTAGTAATTAATCATCTTACAGAGAAAGAACCTCGTCCAGTGTTTCTGCTTCATGCAACATTAATGATACCATCAGTGATTGTTAGACCTAGTCTAGATGAAGTTCAAGAAGCCTTAACAACTGCAGGAAAAACTATAGCTGGTGTATCAAAAGGTGTGTCTCAGTGGAACGCAGGTGGAAACAAAAATGGTGAAAAGGTATAGTTTTGATCAATTTTAATTAATATTTTTATTTATTTATCTACTTTATTTTATTCATTATTTCTTTATTTTATTTCATCTATTTTATTTATTTTATCTATTTTATTTATTTTATTTATTTTATTTATTTTATTTATTTTACTTATTTTATTTATTTTATTGTATTTATTTTATTTTATTTATTCTTTATTTATTTTTATTTATATTTATTTACAGCATTACTGGCGAAGTTTGCCATGGACACCTAAAAGGAACTTGGTTGATATTGTGACAAAGGCCCAAGTAGATGCAGAGAAACGAATTCAAGAGAATCCTGAAGATCCAAAAGCGAGGAGAAAAAGATTATACAAAATATTTTCCGAGGAAAGACCTGCATTTCCAGTTCAACAGAGAAATTTTCATGGTCTTGTTTTGGAGAACAAGGAAATTGTGAAAATGTTAGGCCTTCTAAGTTCCTGTACTCTAGATTTGAGGCAAGATCTTGCTGACTTCATGGAACGATGGAAACCCTACAAATTCTTATGGAAAAATGAAAAGAGTATTAGGGAACTATTGCAGACTTCTTTGACTGATTTTGAAACCATGTTGAGGAAACATGGTGAACTGGAAGATAAACTGGCTACTGAACCAGACATGGTGATTCTAGGATCTTCTATCGCTATATCAACTGAGAAATTAAAATATGGCCTATATACGGACATCAGAGGTATATTTTATTATTCCACAGATTTTTAATTTCCAACTTTCAAACAACATTTTTCAATCAACAGTAAAATTAAATATACAATTTCAATATAGAATTAAATATACAATTAAATATACAATTTCAATACACAATTAAATATACAATTAAATATATAACTTCAATATACGATTTTCAATCTACAATTCTCAAATGAAAATTTTCAGGATCAACTCACAAGATAGGACAAGCAATAAAGAAGAAGTACCGAAGAGAGATGGAATATGTTTATGCAGTGATAAATGAGATGGAGAGGAAATTAGATCGTCAAATCCGAGATCTTGATGATGTCCGATTGATAATGGACACCTTGAAGAAAATTCGTGAACAAGAAGTTGATATGGAGTTAAAAATCGAGCCTATTGAAGAGGCTTTCAATATAGTTACCAGATACGATGTACCAGTTGATCGAGAATGCCTCGAACAGGTTGATAACCTTCGATACACCTGGCAACAACTCCAGGCACGTGCCTTGGATAGTCACGTTCTATTGTTGACTCTCCAGCCTCAGTTTGAAGAAGAACTAAGAAGCAATTTAGAAAAGTTCAGAGCTGATAATGAAGCTTATTGCGAAGAGTACAGACACTCTGGTCCCATGCAACCTGGTCTAACACCCAGAGAAGCTTCAGACAGACAGATCCTCTTCCAAAACAGGTTTGATGGAATGTGGAGGAAGCTGCAGACTTACCAAAGTGGGGAAGAACTTTTTGGTTTACCAACAACAGATTATCCAGAGTTGTCTCAAATTAGAAAGGAACTTAATCTTTTGCAGAAGTTGTACAAATTGTATAATGATGTTATTGATAGGGTCAGCAGTTATTATGATATTCCATGGGGTGAGGTAAGTTATAAGACAAGACATCTAGGAATATCCAAGGGAATTTTATTTTTCAAACAATCAAATCTTGCAGGTCAATATAGAGGAAATAAACAACGAACTGATGGAGTTTCAAAATCGATGTCGAAAGCTTCCAAAAGGTCTAAAGGAATGGCCGGCTTTTTTTGCTTTGAAAAAAACCATCGACGACTTTAATGACATGTGTCCTTTGCTCGAATTGATGGCGAACAAGGCCATGAAGTCACGTCACTGGCAGAGAATAGTTGAGGTCACTGGTCACACTTTTGACCTAGAAAGCGAGGGATTTTGTTTAAAAAATATCCTTGAAGCTCCATTGTTAAAGTTTAAAGAAGATATAGAAGACATATGTATATCAGCTATGAAAGAGAAAGATATAGAAGCTAAATTAAGACAGGTAGTCAATGAGTGGTCCTCTCATGAGTTGACCTTTATGACCTTCAATAACAGAGGAGAATTGCTTCTGAGAGGAGATACCACAGCTGAAACGATAGGGCAGTTAGAAGATAGTCTGATGATTTTAGGTTCACTCATGTCAAATCGTTATAATGCACCATTCAGAAAACAGATTCAACAATGGCTTGGAGATTTGTCAAACACAAATGAGATTTTAGAAAGGTGGCTTCTGGTTCAAAATATGTGGGTTTATCTTGAAGCTGTGTTTGTTGGAGGTGATATTGCAAAGCAGTTGCCTAAGGAGGCTAAAAGATTTAGCAAAATTGATAAGAGTTGGCAGAAAATCATGCAGAGGGCTCATGAGACACCTGGTGTAGTTCCTTGTTGTGTGGGTGATGATTTGCTGAAACAACTCTTACCACATTTGCAAGAACAATTGGAACTTTGTCAAAAATCCCTTAGTGGGTTGGTATTATATTCTAATCATGTTGGTATTTTTTTGAAATAATACAATTGTGCTTTAAATGTGATTTATTTTCCTAGATACCTTGAAAAGAAACGAATGATGTTTCCAAGGTTCTTCTTTGTCAGTGATCCAGCTTTGCTCGAAATTCTGGGGCAAGCATCAGACTCACACACAATTCAGAATCACTTGCTCTCAATTTTTGACAATACACGATTTGTCAAGTTTCATGATATCGAGTACAATAAAATGATGGCCATCATCTCTTCAGAAGGAGAAATTATAGTTGTAAGTCATCACCAATTGAAGATTAAAGCTGTACAATTACTCACTGATTAAAAATAATTTTTTTCACTGATTTTATGATGAAAAATGATTTTAATCACTGATTAAACTTTTTTTCTAGCTTGAAAGAGCTGTGAGAGCTGAAGGGTCAGTTGAAACTTGGTTGATGCAACTTTTGCAGACTTCTCAGCAATCTTTACACTCGATTATACGTCAAGCCAACACTATGATAAACGATCAGAATTTTAATTTTCTTGGGTTCCTAGATAAGATGCCAGCTCAAGTTGGCATCTTGGGAATACAGATGATATGGACCAGAGATTCAGAGCTGGCTCTAATGCAAGCACGAGCAGACAAGAAAATTATGGGCGAAACAAATAATCGATTTTTGGAACTGCTCAATACTCTGATTGATCAGACAACTAGAGATCTTACAAAAATTGATAGAACCAAGTTTGAAACACTGATTACTATTCACGTCCATCAGCGTGACATCTTTGACATCTTGGTATGATTTTTAAAAAATTTATTATCTTTGCTTCTTACACCACCTCAGATTCATAATTTCTCTTTCAGTGTCGAATAAATGTTCGTTCAGTGAATGACTTTGAATGGTTGAAGCAGTGTCGATTCTACTTTAAAGAAGACCTTGACAAAACTGCTATAATCATCACTGATGTTCAGTTTACCTATCAGAATGAATATCTTGGATGTACTGAACGATTGGTAATTACACCATTAACAGACAGGTTTTTATAAACTCCTCTCTTCTGTTCTACTCGAGTCTATTCCTCGAATCTATTCCTTTTTTAAAAACAGGTTATAATCTTTATCAAACAGATGTTATATAACTCTGGCCCAAGCTTTATCCATGTCAATGGGAGGCTCACCTTGCGGACCAGCTGGAACAGGAAAAACAGAGACAGTCAAAGACATGGGAAAAACTTTAGCAAAGTACGTTGTGGTCTTTAATTGTTCTGATCAGATGGATTATAGAGGACTTGGTCGTATTTACAAAGGTCTAGCTCAAAGTGGATCTTGGGGTTGCTTTGATGAATTCAATAGAATTGAGCTTCCAGTTCTTTCAGTGGCTGCTCAACAAGTAGCTGTCGTTCTGGCTGCCAAAAAGGAAAAGAGAAAACAGTTTTTATTTACTGATGGTGATCAAATTGACATGTGTCCTGAACTGGGTATATTTATCACCATGGTAAAGTGATGAACCTTGTTCCAACTTATTGAAAACATTTCAAACTTTAAATTTCAAAAAACTCTAAACTCGATATCTATTTCTAGAATCCAGGATACGCTGGCAGGAAAGAATTACCAGAAAATTTAAAGATACAGTTTCGAACCGTTGCGATGATGGTACCTGATAGGCAAATCATCATCAGAGTGAAACTCGCTAGCTGTGGTTTCTTGGAAAACATCACCCTTGCTAGAAAATTTTACACTCTTTACAAATTGTGTGAAGAACAACTTACAAAGCAAGTCCACTACGATTTTGGATTAAGAAATATACTTTCGGTTTTGAGAACCTTAGGAGCTTCGAAGAGAATAAACTCCAAGGATTCTGAAAGTACTATAGTCATGAGGGTTCTAAGGGATATGAATCTTTCAAAACTTATTGGTAATAAGATTGGATCTTAACAAATAATAATTTGAACTAAAAACAAGAGAATGAACCACAATTCTGTTTTACAGATGAGGATGAGCCACTCTTTATATCATTAGTGGCTGACCTTTTTCCCAATCAAGCCCTTGAAAAAACAGCCTATCCTGAACTGGAAGCTGCAATTGATCTCCAGGTTCATGAAGCTGGTCTTATTTGTCACCCACCTTGGGTTTTGAAATTAATTCAGTTGTACGAAACTCAAAGAGTCAGACATGGAATCATGACTCTGGGTCCAACAGGAGCTGGCAAAACTACTTGCATTCACATGCTTATGAAGGCTTTAACCCAGTGTGGAGATGCTCATAGGTAAGTTTTAAACCTCCAAAAGATTATTTAAACTATTTAAATTAAAAATATGCTGACTCTGTAATGAGAACTGACTTTGTGTTTTTTTCAACCAACAGAGAAATGAGAATGAATCCAAAAAGTATAACAGCTGCTCAAATGTTTGGACGATTAGATGTGGCAACGAATGACTGGACAGATGGAATCTTTTCAGCCTTGTGGAGAAAAACGTTAAAACTGAAATCTGGAGAACATGTTTGGTTGGTTTTGGATGGACCAGTTGATAGTATTTGGATCGAAAACTTGAATTCTGTGTTGGATGATAACAAAACTTTGACTTTGGCCAATGGAGATAGATTATCAATGGCTCCCACTTGCAAAATTATATTCGAGCCACATAATATCGACAATGCTAGTCCTGCAACTGTCTCTCGTAATGGAATGGTCTATATGAGTTCTTCAGGATTAGATTGGAATCCAGTTGTCACAGCTTGGCTTAGAGCACGAACACCTTTGGAGCAAGAAGTCTTTGAAAAATCGTTTGAAGAATCTTTCGTTCAGGTACTAGTTCAGCTAAAAAGTTGATTAATAATCGTTTCATATTAATGATAATCAATCATCTTTTATATTAATGATAATTAATAATCTTTTCATATCAATAATAATTAATAATCTTTTCATATTAATGGTAATTAATCATCTTTTCATATAAGACGATGATTAATAATCTTTTAGATATACACTTGGACAACCCAAAACGTAAGCCTAGCAGTTCAGGTTCTAGAATGCAACATGGTGAGACAAATGCTATGTCTTCTAGAAGGACTAGTACCACCTGAAGTTGAACTGGAAGATGAAAAAGACGAAGAAGATGAAGTGGAAAAACATAAACCACAACCAATGACTCCAGAACACTTGAAACGTTTCTACGTTTTTGCTGTAGTTTGGGGTATTGGAACCCTTCTTGAAACTGCTGATAGGATAAAATTTGACGAATATTTGCGAGGTAATTTCGACACTCTAGACCTGCCAAAGTCAGAAAAATACCCTAAAGCTACGATATTTGACTTTATGGTCAATGAGAAGGGAAAGTGGGATATCTGGAACAATCTGGTGACAAATTACGTTTATCCAGATTATGCAACACCAGATTACAATAGTATACTAGTTCCAATTCCAGATAATGTCAGAATTCAATACTTGATTGATCTGATTGGTCGTCAGGATAGAGCAGTGTTGCTAACTGGTGAACAGGGTTCAGCAAAGACAGTCATGTTGAAAGCTTACATGAAGCAAGCAAATCCAGAAACTACTTTGAGTCGATCTTTCAACTTCAGCTCTGCTACTACACCTTATCAATTTCAAAAGACAATTGAAAGCTATGTTGAAAAACGAATGGGTAATACATTTGGCCCTCCAGGTGGGAAAAAGATGTTGGTATTTATTGATGACATCAACCTGCCACAGATAAATGAATGGGGGGATCAAATCACGAATGAGATTGTAAGGCAGACTATGGACATGAAGGGTTTCTACTCTTTAGAGAAGCCAGGAGATTTTACAAGCATAGTGGATGTTACATTTTTGGGAGCAATGGGTCAACCAGGTGGTGGAAGGAATGATATTCCATCGAGACTGAAGAGACAGTTCTGCATCTTCAATTGTACATTGCCTAATGATTCCTCTATTGACAGAATTTTTAGTGTCTTGGGTGAAGGTCATTACAATTTCAAAAGGGGTTTCTCCCTAGAAGTGAGAAACCTGGTGAAGAAGCTGGTTCCTCTAACGAGAGTTCTATGGCAAAAAACTAGAGCCACTTTATTGCCAACTCCAGCAAAGTTTCATTATGTTTTCAGCTTGAGAGACTTGTCAAGAATCTGGCAAGGAATGGTTGGAACTCTATCGACAGTGATTGAAAAAGAGAGTATCTTGATGTTGCTTTGGAAACATGAATGTACGAGAGTTTTTAGTGATAGATTCACTTTAAAGGCTGATAAGAACTGGTTTGACAAAGAACTGGTCCAGGTTGTTAAAGACACTTTAGGGGAGTCTTATGTTGGTATGATTGGACATAATCCAGCGTTTGTAGACTTTATGAGGTATTTATTAACAATATAGAAATGATTGTTTAAGAATTAGAATAATCTAAATGGTAATCTAAATCTAAATGGTATTTATTAACAATATAGGAATGATTGTTTAAGAATTAGAATAATCTAAATGGTAATCTAAATCTAAATCTAAATAGTAGTAATCTAAATGGTATTTATTAACAATGTAGGAATGATTGTTTAAGAATTAGAATAATCTAAATGGTAATCTTTATCTATTTTTTTAGAGATGCTCCTGAACCAACAGGGGAGGAAGGAGAAGACACTGACATGGAACTACCAAAAGTCTATGAACCAGTTTATGATCACCAGGTGTTAAGAGACAGATTAGATATGTTCCTCTCCCAATTTAATGAAATGCAAAGAGGATCAGGCATGGATCTTGTTTTCTTTCCAGATGCTATGCTTCATCTTGTAAAAATTTCAAGAGTAATTAGACATCCAAGGGGAAATGTAATGTTGGTAGGTGTTGGTGGATCTGGAAAACAGAGTTTGACGAAACTTTCTTCATTCATCGCTGGATACAAAACATTCCAAATCACCCTGACAAGATCATACAACGTGGCAAATTTCCTGGAGGATCTCAAATTTCTTTACAGAACTTGTGGAGGGCAAGGCAAAGGAACGACCTTCATCTTCACAGACCTGGATATAAAAGAGGAAGGATTTTTAGAGTACCTAAATAATATCTTGAGTTCTGGTGTCATTAGCAATCTTTTCACCAGAGACGAACAAGCTGAGATTATTTCAGAGCTCACTCCAGCTCTGAAACGAGAAAATCCAAAAAGGACTCTCAACAACGAAATTGTTATGGAACACTTTTTGCAGAGAACCTGTCAGAATCTCCATGTAGTTTTTTGTTTTTCTCCAGTTGGAGAGAAGTTTAGAAATAGGGCTCAAAGATTCCCAGCACTTATATCCGGTTGCACAATAGACTGGTTCCAACCTTGGCCTCGCGATGCTTTGATTTTAGTAGCACAACATTTCCTCCACGATTTTGAAATAGCTTGTACCACTGAAGTCAAAGGACAGTTGGTGAATGCTCTCGGCTCCATACAAGATGTGGTTGCTAAAACTTCAACAGAGTACTTCCAAAGATTCAGGCGAGCCACCCACGTTACTCCAAAATCATACCTTAATTTCATTGGTGGATACAAAAACATCTATCACATGAAGCAGCATGAATTGGGAGAAGGAGCTAAAAGAATGGACACTGGATTAGCAAAGTTGGAGGAAGCTTCGATATCAGTTGAACTCCTAAAAAGAGATTTGGCAATCATGGAACAAGAACTTGTACAAGCTTCTGAAAAAGCAGAGTCTGTTCTTTTGGAAGTGACTGAAAGGGCAATGCAGGCTGAGACTTTCAAGAACCAGGTTCAGAAGGTAAAGGAAAAGGCTGAACAACTTGTGGCATGTATAGCAGATGAAAAGGCCTTGGCTGAGGAGAAATTGGAAGCTGCTAAGCCAGCTTTAGAAGAAGCTGAAGCAGCTCTGAATACGATTAAGCCAGCTCACATAGCAACAGTTCGGAAACTTGGTAGACCTCCTCATCTCATCATGCGAATTATGGACTGCGTTCTTATTTTATTTCAAAGGAAAATTGGTTCAGTGGTGCCAGATATTACAGCCCTTTGTCCTAAACCATCCTGGGCAGAATCTTTGAAAATGATGGCCAGTGCAACATTTTTAATCCAACTGCAAAACTACCCAAAAGACATCATCAACAACGAAATGGTTGAGCTGCTACAACCCTATTTCAAAATGGAGGATTACAACATGGAAATGGCGAGACGAGTTTGTGGTGATGTGGCAGGTTTGCTCTCCTGGACAAAAGCCATGGCTTTTTTCCATTCAGTGAATAAGGAAGTTCTTCCTTTGAAAGCAAACCTGACACTCCAGGAAGCTAGATTGAAGATAGCTATGGATGATCTTGCAGATGCTGAACGAGAGTTATCAGAAAGGGAAATGGCCTTGCAGGCTGTTAAGGAGCAATATGATGCAGCTGTTTCGGAAAAGCAAAGACTAACTGAAGCAGCAAACGTTTGCCTTCGAAAGATGACAGCTGCAACTGCTCTGATAAACGGATTGGGTGGTGAGAAAATAAGATGGACTGAACAGAGCAAGGAATTCAAGGTTCAGTTAGGTCGACTGGTAGGAGACGTTCTTCTAGCAACTGGTTTTCTATCCTACTGTGGACCTTACAATCAGCAATACAGAGCTGGTTTGGTGTCTTCTTGGATGAACATTTTGACCACAAGAACTATTCCCTTCACTCAAGATCTGAATATAACCAACATGTTAGTGGATTCAGCTACTGTTTCTGAGTGGACACTCCAAGGTTTACCAAACGATGAATTATCCGTTCAAAATGCTTTGATAGTGACAAAATCCTCGTCTTATCCTCTGCTGGTTGATCCACAAAATCAGGGAAAGATGTGGGTGAAAAATAAAGAGGCTGCTAACGAACTGCAAATCACATCCCTTAATCACAAGTACTTCCGAACTCACCTGGAAGATAGCTTATCTTTAGGAAGACCTCTTCTAATAGAAGATGTTGCTGAGGAACTGGATCCTGTGATTGACAACGTTCTTGAAAAGAACTTCATCAAATCTGGATCCATCGAAAAGGTCATAGTTGGAGACAAAGAATGTGATGTCATGCCTGGATTTATGCTCTACATCACTACGAAGCTTCCAAATCCAGCTTATAGTCCAGAAATATCAGCAAAGACTTCCATCATTGATTTTACTGTAACCATGCAAGGGTTGGAGGATCAACTACTAGGTCGAGTGATTCTTATGGAAAAGTCAGATTTGGAAGCAGAACGAGTGGCCCTATTCGAATCAGTGATGACCAATCAGAGATCTATGAAGGAACTCGAGAGCACTTTGCTGCACAGGTTGACTTCATCAGAAGGATCTTTAGTTGATGATGAAGCTTTGATAAACGTTTTGCAAGAGACAAAATCCACAGCTGAATCAGTCAACGAAAAGCTTCAAGTTTCTGCTCTAACTGAGAAGAAAATCACAGTCGCTAGAGAAGAATTTAGAGCAGTCGCTGCTCGAGGTTCGATTCTTTATTTCTTGATCGTTGAAATGAGCAATGTGAACGCCATGTACCAGAATTCCTTGAAGCAATTCCTCACAATTTTTGACAACTCTATAACAAAATCCACAAAAAGCTCAATTACAAATGAACGAATAGATATTATACTTCGTCATCTGACGTACGAAGTCTGGGCATTCACCTTAAGAAGCCTTTATGAAAGACACAAGTCCCTTTTTACACTGATGCTTGCCATGAAAATAGATTGTCATCGAGGTATCATTTCTCATTCAGAGTTCATGGCTTTCATAAAAGGTGGAGCTTCTCTTGATCTAAATGCAGTAACTCCAAAACCTTTTAGATGGATCCTAGACATCACTTGGTTGAACCTTGTGGAAATTAGCAAGTTGGAAGTCTTTTCTGAAGTTCTGACCAAGATTGAGTTCAACGAGAAAGAATGGAGAAACTGGTACGAGAAGGAAAGACCAGAAGAAGAAGATCTTCCTTGTGGATATCAAAAGAGTCTTGACGTATTCCGAAAACTTTTAATGATCAGATCTTGGAGTCCAGATAGAACTCTTTCTCAGGCTAAGAAATATGTTATCGAATCCTTAGGCAAGGAATATGGCGAGGCAAAAATTCTGGATTTAGAGGCTACATGGCTTGAATCTGAACCACGAACTCCTCTTATTTGTATCTTATCGATCGGCTCAGATCCGAGTCCTCAGATCACTGTTTTAGCAAAACAAAAATCAACCCGTGAGTTTAAAGATGATGGTTGTTGATCAAGAAGTATTTCCAGGTCAAATTACTTTTAAATCTTTTGCAGAGTTGAGATCAGTGTCAATGGGTCAAGGTCAAGAATATCATGCGAGGAGAATGATAAGTGATGCGATGAACGAAGGTGGTTGGGTTCTTTTGCAAAATATCCATCTGTCTCTTCCATTTTGTACTGAAGCGATGGATGCTCTGGTGGAGACTGACACTATTCATGAATCCTTCAGGCTTTGGATGACTACTGAAGTGCATCCACAGTTTCCAATTGGATTGTTACAGGTTGGATTGGTAACTTATTATTATTATTATTATTATTATTATTCGGGCAAGGCTAATAAAAGGACCCAAAGCACTGCGGTAAAACCTATTATATATCTATATTATATATCTACCAGGGGTGTTAGTTGAAGTTTGCCGGTTTTTTCAATAAAGAAAACACTTAATTCTCAAGGGAATCTCAAAAA
>JBAGKK010000330.1:112635-129197 GCA_037177015.1 Euceroptres primus | reverse complement strand
AAACATTTTAAAACTTTTAAAACCCATTGCATTAACTGTTATTCATTGGAAACTATTATTTAATGACCGGGAAAAAAATTTCGATGATTGGGAAATGCCCAGGAATTTTTTTCGCTTGTAAAAACGGCCACCCTGAGAGAACCAACAAGCAAATTTGGGGAGATTGAAAGGGGATGGGCCAAGTGTTTAAAAATATTAAGTACATCCGGAAGAGTCTGATATTAAGGGAGATTCTAACAAGGGGTGAAGCCGTGGGATTGGAGCATGACAAGGGATCCAAAGAGGGGATTTTCCCCACCAAGAACGTTTCAATTAGTAATTAAAACGTGCTGTAGCGCTTTGCGTTCTCTATATTCCACCCCCTTGCAACCCTTTAGCGCCGCCACCCCCTTAACCCTCGACTCTGGCCTACCGCGTCCTTCCGACGCCGTCGCCATCTTGTAAATTAATTAATGTGTCCCTAACGAGATCAGAGGTGTCGGTAAGGCAGGAGGGATCGGAGTGCCCTTCTATATCCGCGGAGCGAAGCGGAGTGGCGTGGTGTAATGCGAAGGGTTGGTGGTAAAAGTGGATGGGGTTTAGATAGTAGGGGTTTGGGGGGGTAAAGGGGGACGAGGTGAATTAGTCTGTTCTAGCCCGCTGGGGGTTGGAGGAGTAAGCTCGTAGGAGCTTTAAGCGGGTCGACGGGCATTTAAAGGGGTGAGACAAGGGGGTGGGGGTCGCGTCAGGCTTTGCGATCTCTCGACCCTTTCAACCCTTTCACCGACGCGTCACCCGCTATATACCGCTTACATAATGCAGCCACTCTAATTAAAATAAATTACACTCTCTCTCGTCGAGCCGACGTTTTTTTTCCCTCTCGTTCCCTAACCTATCCCTCTGTATCCCACCCCCCTCTCCCCCTACTACCCATCGGCAAATTTTTTTTACAGGGTACTTTCAACCGCCACTAGTACTCCTCTTTCTCGACCACACCCCTTCCTTTTTGACCTCCATCCCTGCCCCCCCCGCTCCCCCGACTCTAACCCTCTTCGCCCGAGCCGTCGCCCGCGTTTTTTGCACCCGTTTATTTGCACTTTATTCGAGATTTAATTTACCGACCGACGACGACGGCCTCGTCGCTGCACTGTGCACAGCTCTGCTCGACTCGGTGATGGGATTAAAAGAGATAAAAAGAACGGAGATGGTGAGGATGAACCGGGTGTTCAGAATACACAGACAGTCAATGCCAAATGGACCACTGCAGGAAAATGGCTCACATTCAATGGGCTGCGGTCTTTCTGCGAAAGAAAGATAATCGATAGTTGTGTATATATCGATGTCCGCTGTTGCGAGCGCCTAGTGTGTCAAAGGAAAAAGATAGGAGCCTTTTTTGAGAGGTAACTGGATCGGAGTGACGTTGAAAGGTCGACAAAGGGAGACGTTTATTAGGCGAATCTCGTCGCTTTTCTATCTATTGACCAGAATCGTACTCGCCTTGTTTTCTCGCGTCAATTTATTTTATTCAATAAAGAAAACAGTTGGATAGCCCTATCTTCGAAGTTAACCCACCTGTCTTTTGTGGAATTGAAGCTTACAACGTTTTTAAAAGGAAAAACAAAAATTACTCAACATTTTATTAATGATAACAAGAGATTTAGATATCAGAAGCTGTCAAACAGTTTCACTCTCCTATCAAATGCGGAAATCACCCTAATTTCACCCTATTTAAAAAATTCGGCAAAGTTGCCCTTACTTCAATTGAACCAGGAAAAACAAAACTGTCCTAAGTCCATTCAACCTAATTTTACAGGAGAGACGAAAAACCTTCCAACGTCTACAATTTACAACAAATTGAGTCCAATTTGTGTGTGTGTGTGTGTGGGTGTAGTGTGATGGACCAATCTAATGGCCATTATATCAAAAAATAGATGGCCTAACATATGAATTTTATAATCCAATGAAAATTCCGGTGGTCTTAGGACCGTTTTACTTTCCCTGGAATTACATGTAAAAAAAGACAACAAATCGCTCAAGAAATGACTTAAAATGAATATTTTTATTCATTATATCATCAAATAGCAACAAATTAATATCAAAAAGTTATTTTTCATTTTAATTTTAATTATTTTCTTCATAACCTTTCTATTTGTCAATAGGTTAGATATCGAACATGAAATTTAAAAAAAATCAATTGAAACAATTGAATACTTACGCTTTAATTTAAATACTCTGATTTTCCAAAATATTACGACACTTTTAAATAAGTAAATACTTAGCAAAACTTAATTCTTAAAAAAAAATAAAAAAGAAGGGGGTATCGATAAGGGTCGTTGCCAAAAAGTTGTTAAATTCAAGTTTCGACAGTTTTACACATTTTCATTATTTAATATATTTTTTTGAATACCACTGGGATAAAATACTTACATCGAAGTAGTTTTTGGTAAAATTTCAAAATTTTAGGTGCCTTTGTTTAGAAATGGGAAATTAAAATATACCCAAAATGTCTACTCCATAACCTGTTCTCAAGTGCAGATTCACAAACTAAAATTGCGAAATAATGAAAGCAAAATTTTATAACTGATTGATACTCATACGAGCTATTTGTATTAAGATAAAGAATCTTAAAATTATGAATAGTGATAAATATTTTAGATTTGAAGATTTACTTCTACGCAAGTGCTTATACAAGCAGAAACATGTTTATTGTTCGCAACTTCAAAAAATTGCTGCAAATTATGTACCGTACGATTTATAATAATGTTCACATGGTAACCCATTTTTAAAAAGTGTTAATTAAATAAAAATATAATAAAAAATCTGGAGACACAGTCAAATAAAGTGCGAAAAAAGAAATTTTTCCAATATTTTAAAAATAATTTTGAAATTTATTTTTCTGCGTTTATTGAATGTCCACTCGGTAACCTTCCAAACATGTAAATTATTTATCTCAACTACAAAAATAATTCTTGATCTCTTAAATTGGTATTTTCGTTTTATTTTGGATCACAATTAATGGGAAAAAAATACTTTAGCTAGTTCTGAGAAGATTTTTTTTCCAAAAAATCGTTAGGCCAAATTTCAAAACTTTTTGGCAACGACCCATAACTCAGTTTCGTCAAAAAGTAGACTTAGGACCGGTTGGTTTTCCCTGGGTCAATTATAAAAATTTGATTGCTGATAATAACTCTGTTCGATGCCCAAAAAATTTCACTTTCCTACTGAATACGGAAACTACCCTTATTTCACCCAAAAGACTTAAAAAATTTTTGCAAAATTACCCTAATTTCAATACTAAACATTTGATTGCAAATAATAACTCTGTTCAATGGCCAAAGTTACCACAAAAGGATGCAACCCTATATTGAATGCGGAAACCACCCTTCTTTCATCTCTAATATTTAAAAAATTTAGCCAAATTACCCTAATTTCAATACTAAAAATTTTATTGCTGCACTGAAAAAAAGAATTCTTCGATCCAAATAAATGCATTTAATTGGTTCCATTTGTTTGTATATCAAATAATTGTTTATTCACATTAATTAAATATTTTTGAAAGGCAAGAAACTCGTGCTTTGATTCAAGAAAATGATTTATTTGATAGGCATTTATTTAATACAAAGAAATATTTCTTTGCTTGTAAATATAAAAGAATTAATTCAACTAACAATAAGTCATTTCTTTGAATCTAAGAACCTAGTGTCCTTGAATCCTGTTTTCGCACTCAAAGAAATATTTATTTGATTTAATGACTCAGATTTTTTTAATTAACCTGGACGCATTTGAATCAAATAATGTGTCCATGCTTGAATCAAGTCCTTAAATTTACATATTTTAATCAAAAAATATTTATTTAATTAAAAAAAATTAATTAAGTTAAACATATATTGATTTATTCTCTCACTAAATGAATATTTAATAGCACTAAACAATCACTTATTTGCTTTAATTAAAAATATTTTTTTTTATCTGATCAAATATAACTTTGGCACCATTCTGCACTACCATTTATTTGAATCAAAGAAATTTCTAATCATCTTTTTTCTTGGTGTGATGATAACTCTGTTTGATCCCCAAAGCTACTAGAAAAAATGCAATCCCCTAATAAATGCGGAAAGATTTAGAAAACTTTTTAAATCTTAAGCATGAAATAAGGGTAGTCTCCGCATTCACTAGGGGAATGAAAATTTTTGTGGCAACTTTGGGCGTCGAACAGAGTTATTATCTGCCATCAAATTTTTAGCATTGATTTTAAAGTAATTTTCCGTAATTTTTTAAATCTTTGGAGTGAAATAAGGGTATTTTTTGTATTCACTAAGGGATTGAAAACTTTTGTGTTAATTGTGCGCGTTGAACAGAGATACTATCTGCATTCAAAATTTGAGTATTTAAATTAGGGTAATTTTGTGGAATTAAAACCTTTGGGGTGAAATAAGGTTAGTTACCGCATTCGATAGAGGACTGCATATTTCTGTGGTAGCTTTGGCCGTCGAACAGAATTATTAACAGTAATCAATTTTTTAGTATTGAAAAATTTTAGTATTAAATTTAAAAATTTAAAAATTTTAGTATTATTTTAGTATTAAAAAATTTTGTAAAATTACCCTAATATCAATATATTAGGGTAATTTTACAAAATTTTTAAATCTTTGGAATGAAATAAGGGTGGTTTCCTCATTTGATATGTAGTTGCAACTTTTTGTGATAACTTTAGGCATCGAACTGAATTATTCTCGGCAATCAAATTTTTAGTGTTGAAATAAGGATAATTTTGCAGAATTTTTTAAGTCTTTGTGGTGAAATTGGGGTAGTTTCCGCATTCGATAGGGGAGTGAAATTTTTTGTGGAAATTATTGGTATCGAACAGAGTTATTAACAGCAATCAAATTTTTAATATTAAAGTAAGTGCAACTTTGCTGAATTTTTTAAATAGTTAGGGTGAAATTAGGGTGGTTTCTGCATTCGATAGGGGAATGTTGGCGTATTAGAAAGAATATTGGAATGCGTGAGAATGTAAAACAAAAATTAATCTCCTCTTTCGATTCTAAGAATTCATAGCGTGAGTGTTTAGTTTTAAAGTTTTGGTGTCGAACGACTAATGCCATGATCTGGAGTATAGGACTGGATGTTTTAAAATGGATGTTTTAAAACAGGGCATGAGTGTGACGTCTAGACCTTAGAAGTCAGTAGAGATGTTCGATTCTTCCGAAAAGATCGATTCTTGAATCGAGTACATGATAATGAATTCAAAAAATCGTTTTTTGGGCCTTTTGTTTCGATCTTTGGAGAATCGATCCAAAATTGCATTGAATTTGGATGATTTGATAAAGAATCGATTCACTAAAAGTTCGACTAGTAAATAATCGATTCAAAAAATCGATTTTTTTACCAAAAGAATCCATCTTTTGAAGAATCGAATCGGAATCGAACATCCCTAGAAATCAGTCGTTTTGATTCACTCTTAGGAGTAAAACGTGCCTTTCTTCTGCATTTGAATAAACTGTTTGATTTTAAAAAGGATAAAAATGGAGTTTTTACTTATAGAAATTAAGCAATTTCCCATAGGGAGTGAAACTTTTTTGGATTTTTTGTTTTTCGATTTAAAAACGTTACAAACTTCAATATCATTTGTATTTTGACTCCTAAACGGATATGTGTCGCTCAATAATTCATTAAATGTCTACAAAAAATTGTTACTATACTTTTTAAGGTTAAAACATTTAAATACAAAATTCTTCCCCAATGCAATTTTGTTTTTGCGAGAGTGTTCTGGTGTTTCAACGAACTGAAAAGTAATTGCTTAAAGAGCTAGAAAGTAATAACCCTCTTGAAAGGTCTCCTTCCGCAAACGAAGCGTGTGGCGCCGAGCTAAAATTTTAAATCCGATTTCCTTCGGTTTTATTTTCCCTTGCCATTTGTTCTTTTTCCGCCCATTTTTCTCTCCCTGGAGTCTCGCTTCTTTCCGTTTTATGAATTCGTTATAAGTCGATGCCACCTCTCCGGGGTCGGGATGAACATGCAGATGCGATTCTAGACTCTCGAATGTCGATTTAATAAGGGGAGAAATATTTCTCACTCGAAAGAATCTTCACTTGAAAATCTCCCTTGAAACTGGAGGATATGGGATAACCCAATCCTTGACGAAATTCCGGGGGCAAATCTTCCTCTTTGACGATATCGAATCACGGAGAGGGAATAATGCGAATTGGCGGAAAAAAGCTGATAAATCCAGAAGGCAAAAAGCTCCGCATGGCTAGAATTTCATTTACTTCGGAGCGACGTTAATTAAAAATATGCAGAGAACGGGAAAACCGAAGAGAACTTTCCAAAAATATCGAACCTATTCTCGGAAAATGTTTGCTCTTTAATAATTTTCCTGCAGATACTAATTTAAAAAAAAATGTTTGCTCTGAGGACTCGAAAATGTAAATTATAATTTAATTATTCCTTATTTCAAAAGCACTCAAGTTGTAAAAGCTTCCAAGTTGGCTTCAATTTCTGTGATCTAAAAATTAAAATTAAAATTTACTTTAAAAGAAACTTTTTAAAAATTTAAACGGCTTTCAAGTCTCAGAAAAAAGCAGAATTTTTAAGGAGGATTTTTCTATATTTACTATATTTACTAAAGGCTTTTCAAGCCTTTAGTAAATAATCTAAAACAACATTAAAATTGAAACAATATAATAAAATCAAAACAATATGTGAGAAAATGGCTAAGAAGAGAGTAGAAATCTCCAATAAATATATCAAAAGTACATACTTACAAATGAAAAATCATTAATTAATGTGTATATCACATAAAATCAATTGAACATAAATCGTGAATAGATCAGAATAACAATCGGAATAAATCAAACATCAATCGTTGTCACATCAGTCTATACTTGAGTTTAGAATATTGAGGAGACTTTTAAAAGATTTTGGAAAATTTCTAAAGACTCGGTAAGAGTTTCGATGTCTCTGGAAAAGTCTAGAGACTCTAGAGTCTATAAGTTCATAAATCATTCATAAAAAACTTATTCTTGGTTGCTTTAAATTCTGAACAAAATGAATCAAAAATTAGTTAATAATTGAATTTACCAATTATAAAT
The DNA here is from genome assembly GCA_037177015.1 of Euceroptres primus. Classification (NCBI taxonomy): domain Eukaryota; kingdom Metazoa; phylum Arthropoda; class Insecta; order Hymenoptera; family Figitidae; genus Euceroptres; species Euceroptres primus. The sequence goes on along the minus strand of JBAGKK010000330.1, from coordinate 122,127 downwards.
TCGATTCTTGCAAGCTTCAGGAAGTTAATTTTAACAACTCTAGAAAATGAAGGTATAATATACTTTTAGATTTTAGAGCCTGAGATCTTGTAGTTTAATTACAGCCAGTAAAAGCGAAGCGGTAATGATCGAGGCTATTAGTAATTTACGATTGGAGCGTGAAACTCGAGGGATTGTTTGAAGTAATAGAAGCAAGGAGGTCGAGGTATAACTATCTCAAAAGCGTCGATTTATCGGGAAAGATATAAGGTCCGTAATAACATTAAGTTTATATCGGATCGAAATGGACCAAGGTTGCGGTGTAGTAAGGACAAATTCGAGATTACGTGGCAGTATAATTATAATTCATCCACGCACGTGTACTTGCACCTCAGCGGAATAATCCTGCAATTCGAGGACCACGCACGTCATCTCGTGTGCGTGTGATGATACTGATATCTATACGATGTGCCTGATCGAGTGGGTACTTGGGCTTTGGAGAATAGACTTGGCCACAGTGGGAATGAGGGAAGGAGTAACATGCCATAGACAGTAACGTTATACAGTTTCGTGTCCGTGCAAGCCCTCTCATTAGCATTCATATTTCAATTTCATAGCCCTCAGTGCTGTACTTCGGGGCCAAGTGGGCTCTTCAATCAAACGATTAATATCTAGCCAGGTACGGACCTGTGAAATCCCATTTTCATCGGTGTAATGAACGCTTGATTATCAGCCCTCAATACTGCCGTCCTGATGAAGAAACTGTGCAACTGCATTTTTATCAAAATGAATTTTTTATATCTACACGAATTCCAGGATTTGGGCAGGTCTGAGTCCTCAGATCCTGATAAATAAAACACATCTGCGCAAATGTGTTTTTTTTCATGAGGATCTCGGTCTTTCTGCAGGCCGATTTCCTGATATCGAATAGCACCTGTACATGTTAAGTTTCTTGCCCAAGATTCGAGGATAACTTTGAACCGCCGATCCTTGCAAAAAAGCACATCTACATTTTTTTATTTTTGAAGAAAAATTACACTGTTACAAAATTTAGAAAAACTGAATGCACGTTTACCCAGACATAGTATACGTTGTAGGCCTTGAAAAACTAAAGAAAATGGTATGATCGAAATTTCCCATACACCTAAAAAATCTCGTTTTTTAGCCAAAAACCCGTTTTTTGGAAGTGACTATATAATAATTTGTAACTCCGCAATTTTTCAATCGATTTTGATTTTTTTAAAACATTTTTTATTAAAACAGACCTTTTCAACCATGTATTGCATATTTTGTCCAAATAAAAAATTATGAAGGTACAGTCGAAAAGATTCTGAATTTTTCCATTTTTTACAAGTTTCTTCAACTTTAACAACGATTTAATAATATTGTTTGATTCCCAAGATTTTTTTCCTCTTAATAGTTTGAAAGTTCGTTCAATTCTGCGTCCAACGAGCTATTTTAATTTAAAATTGGTTCAAATTTCACTGACTGTAGCGAATTTTAAAACTTTCTGAATTTTCGAGATGAATTCCCATACATAAATGAAATTTTCACTCGTTGTTCGTTGCAGAAGAATGTAGTTCCAATTGTGACAATGTATAATCGTGAAAACACGCAAAAAAAAAAGTACAAGAAGAAATATTCCAAAAAATTTTCAAGACATCAATTAGATTCAAGATTCATGACGCATGGCAAGGGCTGTAATGCAGTAATTTCAAAAATACGAAAAAAATTTCAAAACTCAAAAATGTTTACTCGATCTTTTCCTTTTGTACAATTTATCGTTTGTTTCGCGTTTAAGTGACCAACAATAGTCAGAGAGCATGTTGATGGAACTCTTTCCTTTGAATCGTTTTTCAATAGCTTCCATTGCTTGATGGAATCGTTCACCCTGCTCATCACTGAGTTAGCCAAGATTGTTCGGATTCACCGTAGGCATTCAAAAATTTATGTACGACGTTCACGAAGTCGTGACCTTTTTAATTGCCAAGGAAATTCTCGCATAAGGAAATGAAACATTTCCAGGCTCGTCTTTCCACAGCATCCAAATTGTTTTCGAATTCATTGTCCCGCATACACTTTTTGCACTCACATTTGGATTTCTTTCCAGCTAATCTTGTCCAACTCAGTGATGAGCAGAGTGAACGATTCCATCAAGAAATGGAAGCTATTGAAAAACGTTTCCAAGGAAAGAGCTCCAACATGTTCTCTGACTACTGCTGGTCACTTCAACGTGAAACAGACGATAAATTGTACAAAAGGAAAAGATCGAGTAAACATTTTTGAGTTTTGAAATTTTTTTCGTATTTCTGAAATTACTATATTACACCCCTTGCCATGCGTCATAAATCTTGAATCTAATTGGTGATGTAAAACACTTTTGGAATATTTCTTCTTGTACTTTTTTTTGCGTGTTTTCATGATTATACATTGTCAAAATTGGAACTACATACTTCTGCAACAAACAACGAGTGAAAATTTCACTTCAGTTTTGTATGGGAATTCATCTTGAAAATTCGGAAAATTTTAAAATTCGCTACAGTCAGTGAAATTTGAACCGATTTTAAATTTAAATAGTTCGTTGGACGCAGAATTGGACGTACTTTCAAACTATTAAGAGGAAAAAAATCTTAGGAATCAAACAATATTATTAAATCGTTGTCAAAGTTGAAGAAACTTGAAAAAAATGGAAAAATACAGAATCTTTTCGACTGTACCTTCATAATTTTTTATTGGACAAAATATGCAATACATGGTCGAAAAGGTCTATTTTTCTTCTTTCAAACAAAAAAATTCAAAATCGATTGAAAAATGGCGGAGTTACGAATGATTATATACAGTCACTTCCAAAAAACGGTTTTTTTTTGCTAAAAAACGAGATTTTTGAGGTGTATGGGAAATTTCGACCATACCATTTTTTTTAGGTTTTCAAGGCCTACAACGTATACTATGTCTTGGTAAAAGTGCCTGATCGCTGTCACACAGTGTTAATTATAGTTCATTAATAATATAATAATTAATAATTACTATAAATAATTATACAAATATAAATAATACATTATTAACCTTTTAGAGACCATCGTAACCGTTAATTGATATTAGAAAAATGTTTATTTTTTAAAACAATTCCTAAGCTTTTCATTTTAAAACTCTGAGAAAATGTCACGAGGGGAAGTTCTTCAATTGATTATAAGATGAATTACAATGTGAAAGAAGACTTTAAAACGCTTGCTTTTCTCCAAGCAAAGTCTATTAAATGAAGAATTCCTAAACCTGAAAATCGAAAATACTATCGTGGAATACCTAAAAATAAGAAGGATGATATCATTACAAAACTAGTGCGTTTAATGCCTTCCAGCCGAAGAGAATATTGGTTCAATTTACCAGAGTGTGACGTTCCCGACCTTAGAGATAACTTTGATGATGGTGAAGATGAAAACGATCATTAATAAATTAAGAAGTTCATAATCGCCTTTTTGATACTTTTGTAAGTTGCTGATTGTAATTTTGCGCAATGCAACACATCGAATTTCCCAAACTTACTGTTATATGGTAATACAAATATCTTTTGTTTGTATTGATTCTATATATTTAAAAATAAATATCAGTTGTGTTCTATAATATACTATTGTAAATAATTCATTTTGATATCTATTCTTTGAATTAATGTATTTTTTTAGATTCTTTCGTATGAAGAAGTAATCAGTAATTTTATCTAAAAAAAATGGTAAATTATCCTAAAAAGTACATTTTTCAATATATTTTGAAAAAATCGGAAGGTTCAACTCAAAATTAAGTTGAGGAATAATTTTTTGGATATTAATTTTTTTTAATGAAGGATTTTTACCTCAAGATATTCAAATGAAAAATTTTATATTATTTGCAAAAAAATTATAATTTATTTGGTCTATCGAAACATTCCGAATATTAGCCATTTTTCTCGTTACAAACAATTTTTTATGAATAGAACTTTTGCTTTAGAATTCGAATTAGTGAACTGAAAAATTAAATTTAAAACCATTTTAACATTTTAGAATACGTCAAAAAATGTCGAGTTAAATTGAGTAGAATCTGTAAAATTCACATATTAAAAATCTTTTCCTTTAATGAATATTATTTAGTATTATTTACTATTTACTATTATTTAGTATTATTAATGATACATTTTTTACGAACAGAATTTAACAATTAATTGCAATTTAATTATAAATTATTAATTTCATCATAATTTTATTATTCATTAATTGTCGGAAAATTGTAGATGTTAAGTTTCTTCATCAGGAAAGTCGGAGTTCTTGGAGGCTGATGATACCTGACTCAGCAGCACGTCTGCGCTGATGTGTTTTTTAGTAAGGATTTTTGGCGACTTTGTGCATTAATATCTAGCATATCTACAGTTTTACATATAAATAATTGAAATTAACCATTTTTTTGTTTTAATGAATAGAGCATGAGCGAATTACCCAAGAACGGTACTTTTCTTTTCAAAAACTCTCATACGTTAAAAGGTACAGATGTAAATGCGTTTCATTGAATACATATCTCGGTTCGCTCCAAATGCAGTTGTAAAGTTTCTTCATCATAACGGCAGAATAATTATGCATATTAAACCGGCGATAATTATTAACCCAAAAGCCATTCGGTTGAAAATTGCTCGAATTAAAACTTTAGAAAAATTCATCCTGATACCTTTCTCGACGAGGAATTTTAAAACTGTTATTAAATTCCGTTAGCAGTCTTTATCATTAAATTTCTAGTCCATGTTATTAGCGCCTTCATTTATCTAATTATCACCTAATTTCATCATGTAAGATTTAGCCTGATCTCTAGCGTTACTCCTAAAAAAAATTCCATGACTTTTCCATTTTTCCATTTTCCTTTTTCCATTTTGGTTTTGAGGAACATCAAAACATTTTTTGATCCTTAAGAAACTTCACACCTTTCTTTTCTAGGTAAAAAGGAAAAAATGGCACCTCAGGGATTTTAATTTTCTGAAATTCGTATTTTACGCTACAGCCTATTCGACATTGCACAAAAGATTGCGAAACGTTCAGTAAAATCGAAGAGCCCAGGACTAGGGAGAAGTAAATTACCATAAAAGTCGAAGCAATTGCGATAAAAAAAAAAGTTTTCAATCTCACTCCCTGTTCCTTTAACCGCGCATCGAAAAGAGCGTTAAACGCACAGGGTTCGCGTAAAGTTTCACCTCGTAAAAAAGATTAGATAGGTAACCCCATCCTCTGGGTATGTACGTACCTGGATTGTATGGAAGTCGAGTAAACGGGGGAAGGGGTGGAGGTGAATATAAAAGCCCTCGCTTCGCGAAAGCTGAACGTGAGCGTAAAAAGCTCGTCGTCAAAAGCATCAGCGTGCATAAAGCAACGTCGGCGCCCAACCGCTTCACGTTTATTAAAAGCTCCCTGAAAAACGTTAACGTGCTTACAGCGGCTCTAGAGCTTCACGATACTCCCGACGAATCGCCGGAATCGATATACAATCCTCGCTATATGGACGTAATCATTTTCAAAAAAAAAAAAAATGCTCTGGGGCTTCCGCTTTTACAAAAATTTGTGCGTTTGAAACGAATAGGGGAGATTTTTCTTTTGATTTGCAGAGTGCTGTATATGTACCAATGTAGGTTTGAAGGAAAATAGAGGTTCGATGGTCGACGTGGAAATTCAATTCTAATATTTTTCACCGGGAGCTTCACTCTTACAATCAGGAACACATCAAAAGTACAAAAAAGAACAATAGTTCTGCTTTTTATTACAAATGCTAAAAAAAAACTTGCAAGGATTTTAGAAACTAACCAAGTTCCAAGAGAAATAAATTGGTAGAATTAAGATAATTATTACAGACGAGGGGTCGTCCACTCCGATATTCATTATACACTAACAGAATATTCCACAGAAAAAACTGGAGGTTCCTTTTTGTTTCAGTTCTAATGGAACATAGGAAAATCACGTAGAAAGTGGCGCCATCTATGAGGGTTCTGAATTATTGCATCTCCATTGGAACCCGAAAATCGGTTCTAATTAACACTTCAGTTTTTTCTGTGTCCCATATATTCCGTCAATATTCAAATTCCCAAATATTCTAACATATTTTAAGTATTTCTCGGGTATTCCAACGATTAATACGCGATTTTAACACTCCGCGATGGAATCCGCATCATCATGCATTAAAATTCCCGAATAAAATTGAGAATTATAGTTTTTAGTACTTTTAGAAAGTAATAAACAGTAATTATGTAGTTATTATGTAGCGTAAAATACAAATTTCAGAAAATGAAAATCCTTAAGGTGCAATTTTTTCCTTTTTATCTAGAAAAGAAAAGTGTGAAGTTTCATTGCAATCAAAAATTTTTTTGCTGCTCCGCAAAACCAAAAAAAGTGAAAAACCTCCCTAAAACACGATATTTTCGATTTACTTCAGAAATATTAGTCGTATCCAAAAATTATGAAGTGTATGATGTTCAGCTTTCTTGTCCCCTTAGACCCCTCCCTCACCCATGACAAAAATTCCTGGAACCCTTATATTGGAGGTCTCTAAAATGACAGAGCAGTGTAAATAAAAATGTGAACTTTTTTATTTATTTGTTTTTAAAAATGGGGAGTGTATTTTCATTCTTAATTATTAATAAAACCCTTAGAAAATAACTTTTTTTAACCCTTGAAAGTCAAAATAGTCAATTTTAGGTCACTTTTTAAAATGTTCTAAAGTAAATTAATTTTTTTTCAATAATTTATATGCAGCAATTTTTTTGAAATGCTATTGTAAATTACTATGTTACGATTAAATACGAAATAAACAATAATCAGGCATCCTTTTCCGAGATAGTCGTTTGTTTTTGTCCGGATGCGAGCTTCGATTTTAGGTAAAAAGTGAAAAAATGGCACCTCAGGGGTTTTCTTTTTCTGAAATTCGTATTTTACGCCACACCCTACTGAACATTGTTTATTTCGTATTTAATCGTAACAAAGTAATTTATTTGGACAACTAAGAACCGTTCATTATCGAAAAATAAATTTTCTACAGTACCAAAGTCTGGGGCATAAACTTTAAGCCCCTTAAAGTATCTGTATTCAATATTTCTTTGATTAAGAATTTAGACTTCTTAATGAATCATTTTATGCAAATAAAAAATTATAATTATTTGCAAAAAAGGGGCTCAAACATGAAATGCAAATTAGGGGCTATACTCAAATTACGTACCAAGCAAAGGAATAAATTTCATATATCCATCTTTCTCAATCTTTCAGTAATTTTTATCTCTGTCATATTTATTCTTTTGTTTTTTACGTAATTTATGTATGACCCCTTACCTAACTTTATAATTTTCTATTTGCATGAAGTGGTTCATTAAGAAGTGTAAATTCCTAATCAAAGAAAAGTAATTTACAACATGCATGTAGCGTTTCAAAAAAATGGCTGTATATAAGTTATTGAAAAAAATTAATTTACTTTAGCAAATTTTAAAAATTGACCCAAAACTGGCTATTTTGACTTTTTTTGGGGTCAATAAAGTTATTTTCTATTTTTTAGGGGTTTTAATAATAATTAAGATTAATAATGATTCCCCATTTTAAACTTTTTTAAACTTTTTTTTTGCGGTGTAAATCGAAAAAAAACATATTTTATGAAGGTTTTTTTCACTTATCTTGGCTCTGCGGAGGATCAAAACATTTTTTAATCGTAATGAAACTTCACACTTTTCTTTTCTAGGTAAAAAGGAAAAAAATTGCATTTCAGGGATTTTTTTGTTGAAATTTGTATTTTACGCTACTAATAAACATTATTCAGAAAAGAAAATTATGCCGATTAACGTGATTTTAGTATTTTGGAAAAATCAAAGTTTCATTTACGTTGCTTTCAATTATTTTTTGTAAATTTTCAATCTATTCAATCCAAGCCTTTTTTCGGAAAATGTGTATTTTATTAACTTGTGTATATTAATTATTATCATTTATTTTCAAAATCTGAATTTATAAAAAATTAAGTTAATTAACTATGTTTCTTCCAAATATTATAATTATTTTTATTTGTAGTTGCAAGAATATTTTTGTAAAAGTTTCAATTGAGAAAAAATATTTCGTTCATTTGAACGTTCAGAAATTCGTCTAACGTGACGAAAAAAACATTTTTCTTTACACATGCATGCAAAACCCTCATTTGGCCACCGTTTACAGACATCCAAAATGGCCCTTTGCGCGCTGCATTGATGAGCAGTGGTCAAAATGTTTTGTTTACTGGTGGCGGTGTGCAAAATAATTTTGGTCACCGGTCATCGGTGAGCAAAATATTTTGCTACTACTAACGCCATCTAGCGTCATAAACTGTTACTATGTAAACATTTTGTTGGTGACGTTATTTTTTATGTCTGTAAACAGCTACGGCTCGGCTTCGCCTCCCCTTCGAGTTCGTTTTGGGCCTTCACACTCGCAGTTGCCAAACCGCTCGCTTGGCCTCTTGTATCGAAATATACTATTTTTCATGGCTAGCATTCCCTCCCCCAGTTGATATGTATTCCGAAATATTCCCAAGTATTCTGAAGTACTACTCAGTGGGGGATTAAAATTTACCCTCGATGAAAATAATAAAGCCATCAGTTTTCATGCATTTTTTAAACGAAATTAGACGTCCAAACCGAACCGCTCCACAATTCATTCTGTCATAATGCATAAGCATTTACCAATTTCCACAAGGTTAGTTGACAAAAATCTCATTAATTACAAGTTGAATTTCAAATTTCGATACAATCTCATTGTTATTCATTTTAAGACTCAAAGAATTTATGAAAAGTTGATGACTTTCCTAATATTTTATTAATTTCAATTTACCACTTCATTATATTACATTGCAAATTTTATTTGTTGCTTAAAACAAATAAGTTCATCCAACTATTGTAAGCTCAATACACTTTTTAATTCCTGCGAACTGTACCAAAGTTATTATTACTTAAGACTGTACTAGACCCTTATGTTATACTACAAATTTTATTAGTTGCGTAAAACAAATAACTTTGACCAATTATTGTAAGGCAACACAATTTTTAATTTTTGGGAACATTACCAAAGGTATTATTATTTAAGACTGAACTAAACGAAATTTGAAAATTCTAATATTATACATATTACGAAAAAATTTATTAATTTTTTTAAACAAATAAGTTTGTCCAATTATTTTAAGGACAATAAAAAATTTTTATTTCTTATTTCCTCTAAATCATAGTGCGTACTCTACAAAATGACTTAAGACTGCATTATACCAAATGAATAATTTCTTACAACATTCAAACTGCGAAATTCACCGAAGAATATTAATCTGCCAAAAAATTTTTTAAACTGAATTCGTACACTGCGTTCCTGATACCAAAATTTTTGTAAATTTTTTTTTCAGAATAAACAATAACCACTGATGAGGGCCAGCATTGTACGCCGAAACGTTTGATTCAATTAAAAATTAATTGAATTATTTATTCTGACCCTAAAGCCAAAATTAACATCCAATATT
>JBAGKK010000330.1:49324-70758 GCA_037177015.1 Euceroptres primus | reverse complement strand
ATATATATATAAATAGATTCAATGATTTTTTCTTTAAAGGAATTATTTTCTGTAGCTAAAACTTTAATATTATCAAAATCAAAGAAATGATCAAATTTCGATGAGTGTGTGACAAACTAAAATCCCTTCAACCTAAAATCCCTTAAATTGAGATATTTCCCCTTTTTTGCGAAGTTTTACAATTTTTTTTTCAAGAAAAAATTGAATTAAATTTAAAAATGGCGATTGCTGTCAACTATCATTAATTTATTTTTTTATCATTTAAAAATAAACAGTGGAGGATAATATTGACCCTCGATAAAAATAATCGTTTATAATCTTAGATGGTAATTTAAGCTTTAGGGTCAGAATAAAAGAATTCAATTAGGCCACCATTGTGAGCCGAAACGTTTAGTTCAATTAAGAATTAATTGCATTCTTGTATTCTGACCCTAAAGCCAAAATTATCATCTAAGATTGTAAATGATTATTTAAAAATAAATGTTTGAATATGGTTTAAAAATTTTTTATCCCTATTTAGTAAACTTTTAATTTACTTTATTTGAAATGTTCTATTCACTCATTATTTCATCAAATTTACTAAGATTTAAAATAGGTTTAAACTACTTTTTTAAAGTTAAACAATAAATTCGTTTTTGTTCTGTAACCGTGACATTTTTCAATCTATTATTATTATTAGAAAGCTATATTTGATTTTTTTCCAGATAGGGAAAAAATATCTCATAATTAAGAATGCTTGACACCTTGACATGATCTCAATCTAAAGAACGGTTTATAGAAACAGAAAAAAAAGAATCAAAATTAATTTCAATGCATTTTGGAAGTTTGGATCAAAATTATTTGTCTAATAATAGTTATTTGACATTTTATGTTTTTCCTTTAACCTTACTAAACATTCGTAATTTTTATCCAATTTGAATGAACAATAGCTCATTTTGTTTATTGGGATATTCTCTTTTATGCCTGCTTCTATAAACCGTTCTTTAGTTTGAGGTTAAGTCAAGGGATCAAGCATCCTTAACTGAGACATTTTTTCGTCTATACTCTAACTTGTTAGGCCTCAACAAAGCTTAACACCTATAAGTAAGACATGTAATTTGATTTTTTAATAAAATTTGAGACTTTTTATAAAAACATTCCATTCATTAATATTTATTCAGTCCTCTGGTATTTTTAATCAAAAAAATTTCCCTCTTTCTAAATAAAATCCCGTTTTTCGAAAACATATCCCCCTATTTCCCCTAAAATTGAACTACTTAACTGCTGTGAACCCTGTCATTTGTTTTTGGATAATACTGTTGCAGATCAAATTGTTCCATTTCTTGGATCATTTTGATAGAGGAAAGTTGCCTAATTACTTGTATCTACTTGCAAAGTACTTTTTTTATTGCACTTTGTTTATTGCAAGTAAATTAACAAAACTAGAAAGAAAAAGTCATTTTAGTACATTGAATAATTAACTTTTACCTATTTAAAAAGTCATAATTTAATTATTTTCAGCATCTTAAAACTTGAAGTAGCTTTTATTTCATGTAAATAATTCGTTAAGCCTTAAAATTATTACTGGCGTTTTGTTTATTTTATGTTGTTTAATAAAAAGTGTTGAAAAACAATGAAGTTGCCTGTTTCCTAAGACGGGCTCCGCGTAGTCTAGAATGAAAAATGTATAAGTATGACATACAAGTGAAACTTTGTCTCGAAACGCAAGCTAAGTGCGAAAATTTCTCATATGAAAAGTGGCTTTTAGGTTAAGTTTGTTATTTCTTGATTTTCTCAGTGATTCTTAAACTAATGCTGGTTTCTATAAGACTATAGCTTAATTAGGAAATAATACTTTGTTATTTCAATGCAAATAATTCGATGATAAATTATAGAAAGCATAAATTATAATTAAAGAAAACTTTATTATAAAATTAGTATTCATTTATTGTAATTTTACTATACATTTATATATGATTCCTATACCATTATTGTAAATTTACTATACTTTTGCACAGAAAGTGTAATAAAAATACTAACATCTCTAACATTATTATTTAACGTACCGTAAAGTGGGGTTATTAGGCACAACTTTTACGTATTTTTTGTTAATTCATTAAAAAATCAGTAAATATCGAAATGGTATTTTTTTAAGATGTAATAAGAGTCCGCGAGAGAAATTGCAGCTCAAAAATGCCGAAAAACGCATATTTCAGGCACGAGGAGATAAGATTTGTTTAAATAATTTTTTGTTTATTGATAAAAAATGACTTAACTATTCATTTTTAACCAATTGAGCCACAGAAATGTTAAAATATGGCCATAGTTGCATTCCATGATGCACTTTAGTATCAGTATAGAGAAAGGGTCCAAGTTACAAGGTCATAACTCGTGACCTATTAGGGCTAGGACATTCTTTTCTTTTTAATTTACGCAGGTTTTAATCCACTATAATTTATCTTGATAGAACTTTCTCCTGTGACATCTAGGAAAAGAGCTATTTCCAAAAACACAGTTTTCCGATTTTCGGTTAAAAATGAAAAAAACCCGGGATTTTTGTAAGGCCGCTCTTTTTCCTTTTAAATTACGTGTAATTTCATGTACTTTCATTCATACTCTGGAACCTTTAATGTAAATTCATGCAGAAACGAGCTATTTTGAAAAAATTGAACTCATGTCATTTATCCCTAGAAATAGGCCGAAAAGGTTCAACTTTGAGGGATGATAACTCTCGATCTATTATAGTTAGGATATGTATTTTTATTTTAAACTACAGATAATAACGTCTAGTTTAATTCATCTGTGAACCATTTTGACGTGTGACACCCCGGATCTCAGCTACACGGAAGCAAAAAAATTGTGAGTTTTAGCAAAAAATCGAAAAAATTGGGTTTCTTGGAAACACCATAACTTTTTAGCTATTGGCCCTAGAAAACTTTTTTTAAATTAGTTTCTCTCAGAATTTCATCTACTTTCTTTTTTGGGTAATGCATTTTTCCTCTACAATATACAGGAAAGCAACAAACCAAAGGTATATGATTTTTCGCTCCTTTTTCAAAAAAATTTTCCGGGTTACCGGGCAAAAACCTTGTCACTGAACCTGAAGCACCCCAAAATGAAGCGATTTATAAAAAAATTTGGTTTTTTTACTTTACCAACCAAAAGTACCAGATGACTAGACTTTTCTGAAATTTTTTTAATTTGGTCTAGCCCAAGTTTTCAGAAAAAAAAACTACCACAGCCCGGTTTCGAACCAGGAACTTCCTGTAACATAGTCCATGAAAGACAGGCATACTACGGACCCACTTGTTCCGATATGTCGTAAAGATGTATCTCGTGGAAAAATGACGAAGAAGTCAATGTAAAAAGTTTCCATCCTTACCATCCAATATGGAAGAAACATATTCTGAAATTGCTTAAAATCGAAAATATTCCGAGAATATGGAAAGGGATTTAGGCAACTCTCCCCGATTTACTGCTTATGAACTAATCACGTTTCCGTCATTAATAACCATCCATGATCGATATTCACTTATCGCACCACTTTTCCTTTAATTAAATGCCTCCTCGCTTCGGTATACCTGCCTTTAATTAAAAACGAAAGATGCATATAAATCATGACCGAATCCCATGCCGTCCAATCATCCCCCCAAGGGTGCGTCCGACGACAATATATTTGTGTGATCAAACTTGACCGAGAACAAGGTTAACGGGGGTGGGTCGAGGGGTGGTGAACGAGTTAGGTGAGTGGGAGAGGGGGATGGGATGGGAAAGGCAACGTGTCAGTTTCGAGGAAACAGGTGCTCGACGCCTCTGTGACAGCATGTTCGGGGTTCGCCTGCCGGCAGAAAGGGGGTGGAAAGCAGGATGGGCTCGAAGCTCGGGATTCGGTTGGCGCGTGGGGGGAGGGGATTGAACGCTACACCAGTGGAATGAGGTAACATGGGATCGCGTGTTGAACATACACACAGCCAGCACGGGGCACGGGCGCGGGTAATGTCGGCTTGGCGGATGTTGGCAAGGGTTGGTAATAGGCCGCGCCGCTGCTGTTTCAACTCCCCTAATCCCGCACCCCTCGCGCCATCGTCACTGCTGCTTCCTCATTCGCCTCTGCTGCGTTAACCCCACTTCGTCCCTCGTGATTGTATCAACAGCCTCATCAGGCTCATCCTGATACTCTCCCCTCATCATCCCCCCTCTCACTCTATCTCTTCTCGTCGACTATATGGTTCAACCCTCTCACACCCCTTGCACTTCGGGTATAACAACTCCTCTGGAATTTAGCGCGCTAACCCCTCAGCGATACGCCGACGTGCGCACGAGATATTAATTATATTTCAAAACACGAGTAAAGATACTCGCTACTCGGGTAGAAACCATGTTTCTGGCCCTGTGTTATTTATATGGATGTACCGGAAAGAGGGAAAAAACCACCTTGGCTAAAGAAAAACACGAGGATCTAGGAATAGCGGGGGGATAGAAATAATAACGGATATTTTGCTTGTGTCGTAGGATCGGGTTTCTTTGATGCCGTATTTTTAACTTGAGCTTTATATGTATTAAAAAGTCGTTGGGTCCAAGAAGGTTTTCATAAGGAAATTTCATAAACAAATACCAAATACTTTTTTTAAGACGTCAATGCAAAAGTTTCCATCATTACCATCCGACGTGGAAGAAATGTGAAATACAAAATACACTTGAGTAAAAATTTTTTGTCTAGGAAATGTCTAGGATTTTGTCTTGAAGACATTAATTTCTGGGAGCGTTTCAGAACCCAGACTAATGTTTAGGAATGTCTAGCTCAGTTTATGACCTTAAGGTTGTCAGACATGAATTTTTAATTTCTTTTTAATTTTCTTTTTTCTTTCATAGGGGACATTTGCCTAAGACGAAACCCTTTCCATATTTTCCGAAAATTTTCGATTTTAAGGAACTTCAGAAGCAAAAGCAATTACTGACATCATAGTTTCATGTTTTCTTGACAAAGTTCACATGCTTAAAAGTTTAAAAAATGTTTAAAAGGCAATAAATTTCGATGTTCAAAAAAAGATGTATTTTTCCCGTCTTAGGCAACCCGGTATTCTAAGGCGGGCCCCTTTTAAAAATCAAAAAAGCTATGTAATTAAACATTAGATATTGATAAATTTTATGCGTTTAAACATGTTCTATACATTTATGACATATTATTCATGCAAAATTCATTATAAAACGTAAAATAAGCACTAAATAAGGTCTAACAGAAAACAAGTATTAACAAAGATCACGAACTTAATATTTATAAAAAGTTGTAAAATGACAAATGTTATTCATCGTAGATCAATAATTTACTGATATGAAGTGAATAAACAACATATTTTAAAAAATTTCTTATTCATGATCAAAAAGCAATAAAGAGGTTAGGAAAGGTACTAATTATGGCGGAGAATTTAAATATCTGACGTATTTTCGGTGTACCGTCGGTAATTCATAGATAAAGTCGATTACGCTTTTATCAGCAGTTTTCTAGCCTAACCGGAGCCCGTGTTAGGAATTTCGCAAGTTTACAATTTTTAAAATATTTTTCTTAAACAGTATAAAAATTAATAAAACGTAAGTAATAATTGCAAAGTTTACAAAATTATGTATAAAAAAAATAACTTACTCCTTCAAATCATTAGAAGTTATTAAACCACAACTTCTAAAACTGGTAAAAGTTCGTTCTCTAATGTACAAAAATAATTTTTCCTTTCCGTTTTCGTTAATTTACTTTCAATGCAAAAACAAACACTTTTAAAATAACTAGAATTTTGCTGAGATACATGCTGAGATACATGCTGAGATACATCTGAGAAGATACATGTTAAGCATGTATCCTCATACATAAGTGATGAATATAATGTTTTGATACAAAAATATTAAGGGTGGCCCGTCTTAGAAGGTAGCTCGTTTTAGTCTACTTTTCCCTATATGAGCTATTCTCTGGAACCTTTCATTTTTGAGAATGAAAATAAATCTTAATAAAAAGGTAGGAATATTCGTTATTTTTTCATTTGTTGTATACAGCTTCTTGAATCCCTCAAAGCTAATAATTGGACTCAGAACATCGATAAATTTCCCATCTTTCCCTATTTAACGTTCGATTTTGATGTAGGCCCCACTAGAATTTCTAGTATAGAAAAAACTAACAGGAGCACTATCAGGCTCTAGTGGGCAATTACCAGTCTAGAAAAACATGACAAGGCCCCTATCAGGCTCTACTGAGCAATACCTTGCCTGACTTGAGTATGGCCAATCTATCTGTATCTGATGAGGCCCCGACCAGAGAATCCTCACTTGCACAATATATATATATATATTGAAGAAAAAACAACTTTTGGGATGTAGAATTCACCGTTAATACATCGATGCGGGAGAGGGGATTAAAATTAATTTATTTGTAATTTTTTCAACATTACATAAATTAGCGATTTTCCCGAGGGGCTGTTCACTCTCGAATCAGACGAGCGCCTTAGAGCGCCTTATTTACTGTTGATTTACCTTATTTCTCCTTATTTCGCACTGACTCTTGCGCTAACCAGCACTAACGTCACAAAGATGAACGGTGCGGAGTCGAAAGAGTAAGGGAGACATACTCTGTGCGATTCGAGAGTGTAGCCCCTCGGATTTTCCATTGTTCACATATTTAAATTTAACCCGTAGTTTTATGAAACTCGGAATATTTTGTACAATTTTTTATCACCAATTTGAATTTAGAAACTTTCACTTTGGATTCTTTGTAATTAATAACTAGAAAAACTCTAAAGTTCAAAGTTTCATAAAAATCTGACTATTTTTTATTTCAATATTTTTTATCGTCATATTGGTTCCGCTATTTTTAATTTTAGAAATTTTACTTTAGATTTGTAATCAGCGACACGAAAAACCTCTTATTTTCATGTTTAAAAAAATTATACTATTTTTTATAATTTTTGATTGCCATATTGTATCCGCCATTTTGAATCTTAGAAATCTGGCTTTGGATTTGTAATCTGCGAGTCGAAAAACCCCTGGTTTCCAATTTTTAAAAAAATCAAACTATTTTTACAATTTTTGATCGCCATATTGTATCTGCCGTTTTAAATTTTAGAAATTTGGCTTTGGATTTGTAATCAACGATCCGAAAAATCTCTTATTCCCAAGTTTCAAAAAAATCAGACTTTTTTTACAATTTTATATCGCCACATTGTATCCGCCATTTTGAATTTTAGAAATTTGACTTTTAATTTATAATCAGTGACTCGAAAAATCACTAGGTGCCAAGATTCATAAAAATTCGATGAGTTTTTAAATGATCAGTAATATTTTTGAGCTCAGGCTTATACCAAATAAATCCCGATTGATGTCCGCAGGTAGTTTAGGCAAACGGTTAGCGTTACCGACTGCGATGACTTAAATTCTAAATAGGTTCATAGGTTCGAATCTCCGAAGAGTTTAGGAATTTTATTTGACGTGTTTATCATATCGACGCGAATAAATTAATATCCATAGGAAAAGTACTCGTATATTCTGATAATTTTATTTTATTAACTTTCAGTTAATTAAATCAAACGAGGACCTTATAGGGGACAAAACAGTGCCCTTTTTGTAGTTAAGCTGTGGAAGGGCGATCGACTTAGAACCCTACTAGATAGTCTAGTGAAGTCCAGATTAAAAAGAGCGTTACGAAACTGTTGGGGCTCCTACTAATTTTCCACAGTAGAGCTCGATGGGAAATAGGGAAAGCTATTCAGAGCTCTATTAGAACCCTTTCGAAATTTTTACACGGGATATGGGCGATTCTCCAGAATTTTAAGATTTTATTTCCTCGTTATTTATCGATGTTTAAGGAGAGAAATAATAATTAATCCCAAAATATATTTAATTGCAGCAAAAAATACGATTGAATGCGAACTTCTTTGAAATGTGTATTTGAAATTGGCAGATTCACAAAGTAAATTTTAAATCGGTTTGCGATGATTTCAATCGGTCAGATCGGAATTACACTTTGAATTTGCCAATCCAGATTAGCAGCATATTAGGAGGTTAGATTATCATATTTCACACGAGATTTTTAATTTGTGATCTGTTGAAACTTTGTAAACCATTTATATGCAAAAGTTTCAGATTTTGTTTGCTTATTCAGTTCTAGAGGATATCAAGAATTTGCGCTTACGGTCCTTAATGTAGAGAAAAAATAAATAAAAACCAAGAATGTCAATTTTCGGCAATCACCGTTTTACGATTCATTTCAGATACACTTTTCATAAGACCTTAAATACGATTCAAACGCCCTCAATCGGTTTCTGTTTTTTGGGGAGTGAAGTTTGCTTTTAGTTCTTGTATTGATTGATAATTCAGTAGCTATAAACTTTTCAGTCACTTGTTTTACTTGCTTTCAAAATGAAAGGTCTATAATTTGCATAATTTTTGAAAAAAAATTAATAGTCACAGGCATTAAGTAAACGGTTGTACATGAGTAATAATATATGTATGTCTGATTACCTCAAGAAACTATGTGCAAAATGCCATACGAGTGGGTTTAAGTTTATTTTTCAAAATTTGTGATATGGAAATCTTAAAGTACCGGAGAATTGCCCATATATGTAAATTAAAAGATAGCAGGTGAAAAGCAAGTGATTTGCGGTCACCTGTTGCGACTATGAGAAACTGAATTTTGATTCTAAATAAAAATATATTCAAATAATTTGTTTTATTAAAACATGGTAGTACCTAATATAAAGCGAAAGGTGAAATAGTAGAACATTATGATAAATAGCCTTTCTAGCAATTTTCTATCTTCAATAATTGTCCAATAATTACCATAATTAAGAAAGTTATTATACAAAAATAAATTAATAAGTTAAAAGATTCTTGGATCAGTGAAAGACGATGAACGATTATTTTGAAAAATTTTCGATTATAACCATATTCAAGCTGCTTGAAAAGCGCAATTTTCGTGGAGTCGACAATTGTGGTTATGAAAAATGATTAAAGCTGCAGATTAAAAGCGCAATAATCAATTTTTTTTCTCCAACTTTTTTTCGTTTCCAGAGGACATCGAAACAATATCGTAGAACACTTATTTTTTTTAAATAATGAAATTTTCAGACGGGTAGCATTAATTGGTGGGGCGACATTCAATTTCGTCCACAGGTTATTTTTCCCACATTTCTGAATGTAAATATAATTTAAGCTAATAAAACAGGAAAAATCCATGAGGGAATATCTTAAGAAATCTATAAACTTTGAATATCATTTTATAAAAACATCATTTAGCCTTGTTTTATCAGTTTTTTTTTGGTTTAAATTATACCTATTTTGGAGTTGACACAAAAAGTGAGGGACACACTTTGATTATAAATAATTTAACGTATGCAGATATAATATGCTTTTTATTAATAAAAGATCATGTTCTTTATGCTTCTTTAAACGAAATATGTTAATATATTTTTGTCATTGAATTGTTTATAACATGAGAAAAAACTTGAAATGTAAAAGATTTTGTAAAAAGGACAAGTCATGGAGTCGACATATTCAGTGCTTTTTTTCATAAATACAAATGAATAAAGAAACTTAATGACGTGAAATCTTTTGAAATCTGTTGTTTCCAAAATTCTGAAAAATACCCATCATTTGACATGCATTGATTTTTATGAAAAATTAGGATAAAACGCAGGGGACATGAAAGTCAAAGGTTCGAGAGAACACTCAGAAAAAATTTTGGTTGAATCAATCAAATAAATGCCTTGCTAAACTGTCAACCAAATTTTTGGTTGAATCAAAGTTTTAGTTGTCTCTATTAAAAATGTTGTTCATTCAACGAAATTTTTTGGTTGATCTAAAAATTTATTGGATTAAAGCAAACGTGTATTTAAATGAAATTAATATTTATTTGAATCAACCAAAATTTATTTGGAATAACCAAATATTTATGTCTATTCAACGAAACAGTGTGTTTAAGTTAAGTACAATTTTTTTCTGAGTGAATAATCTATATGTCAACCAATGTTTGGCTATTTTCTGTAAATAAATAATGGCAACAAATTTTTTTCAATTTTGAAATAATTTGTCACTTTAAAATTCAGAATCTGCATTAAATCTGATATCTGATTTTCTGAAATCTGATATCTGATATCAGATTTTCTGGAATTTTGATATCAGATTTTCAAAATTCGAAATAGCGGATCCAATATAGTGAACCAAAATTATCAAAAATTAAAGAAATTAGAAAAAATGTATGGACCTTAATAAAATTGGACATATTTAGGTTTTTTAGGTCGCTGAATCCAAATCTGATATTAGATTTTCAAAATTAAAAATGGCCGACTAAAATTTCCAAAAATTTACGAAATCAGCAAAACTGTATGGAAATTAATAAAATTGGTCATATTTGAGTTTTCAGAATCGCTGAATCCAAATCTGGTATTAGATTTGGATTCAGCGACCTCGAAAACCTAAATATGAACAATTATATCAAGTTCAAAACATTTTTGAGAAATTTTGATCCGCCATATTCAATCCGCCATTTTGAATTTTGAAAATCTGATACCATATTTAGATTCAGCTATTTCGAGAACCTAAATGTGACCAATTTTATCAAGTTCCAAAGATATTTGCTAATTTCTTCCATTTTTGAAAATTTTCGTCTGCCATTTGGAATTTTGAAAATCTGATATCAGATTTGGATTCGGCGATCTCAAAAACTTAAAAATACCCAACCCAACCACAATTAAATCGGATTTTATTAAATATTTTATTTTTAAGATGCACGTATCATGGAGCCAAAGTGGCACGACTTTTTTTTGCCTCTATACGTGTCAATGACAGTGAAGGAGTTAATATAAATGAAAGCATAAAAAATAAATACCATGAAGATAAATAATTTATATAAATAATAAATAAGTTGTCAGACATGATTCACATGTTTTGTAGAATGCAGAATAATATCTGGGAGCGTTTTAGAACCCAGAAGCCAGCCCTTTTTTCCCAGACAAAATTTTTTTACTCCGGACCACCGGGCAGAATTGTGGGGCCACCTTTTTTTCGATGATTGCTTAAGTTTATATTTTAGATGTTACTTAAGATATAAGCAAACATTGAAATATGCATTATTTTTGAAATATCTTCCAAAAAAATTGACAAAATGGCTTCATCTTAGGCTTATTTTTTACAGTATTTTGATAGCTTCCAACCTTTTCAAGAAAAAATTCTTATCTGTGATAGAATTAAAATTAATAAGAGGATTTAAATAATCAATCAATGTTAATTAAGGATCGTGAATCAGATACATGCACGTCGTTATGCAGAGCGGAAATGAATCGTCATTGGTGAGAAGTGGAGTGGGAAGTAGAAGCTTTTCTGCAGTCTGAAAATAAAAGTTGTTAAAGGAAACTTGGAAAAGTGCAGGAATAAAGATTCGAAGTCAAAGAGAAATAAAAGAGGTGGAGAGGCAGGGGGGTGAGATAAAAGATTCTCGTGATCGAGTATCCTGCATTTGGCGAAGAATAGTGGAAGGAAAGGAATCAAAGAACGAGGAAATTAAGGCAGACATTTTGAAAACTTAATTACCTCTGTAGGCTCTATTAATTAATTTTCACTGACTTTCTCTTCTGCTTTGCCGTAGTCTCTTTTACCCACCGCGTAATTCCGAGTGCATTATTCCCAGCACGTTCGCGAGGAATTGAAAAGAAAATTGTTGGGATAAAGTCGAGATTAGTTAGAGAATATGGTAGAAAGTCAATCGTAAACATACTGTACTTCATTTAATACATCAACAAGTGCTGTCGAATGAGAATTATTTTCATTAAAATAAACCAAATTGGTCGCAGGTCTCTCGTTTCCCTGCATCATCCTCAATCCACAAATTTTACAGGTACTTATCCATTCTTTATTCGTGTGGGTGTGTCATCTTTTTTTTTCTTTCTCGACTCGTCCTCTTCAACCCTCATTCCAATTCTCTCTCACCTCTGCGTTCTTTATTTCGCTGAAATCTCAGGGGATTTCGGGGATCGCACTTTCCTTCGGGAAGATTATGAGATTGCAAGAAATTCCTCCCCTATTCCTCTGGCACTTCCTCCCTTTTTTTCTGACTCCCTTGCAAAATAAGAGGGAAAAAGGCTCTCGTTTTTTACGGATTTCGCTCTCACAAGTTTAGAAGGAGCCATTGTGTCAGAGTGATGCTCGACTCGACTCGTTACTTCCGCTATACATTCGAGTAGGAATCTGCCTACGTCGATTTTGAAACGCGACTTGTCTCTTTTTCGTTTCATCATAAGGCATCGCTTTGCAATTACACAGACGTCAGAATTCCAGTACTGTAATTTCGAGTGCTTCGTCTCTTCATGGTGGAAGGAACGACATTTTATCGCAAGGGATGAATACCTCGCGAGTGTAACTGGAGAGCGTAAAAGTTTCCGAGTCTCCGGTTCCCTGAATATTGAATTTCAAGACTGCTTTGCATCTGAATTCGAAGCTCGCATGTTTCAGAGGGAAATTTAGAAAACATAGTATAGAAAATGAGAGTGCTACTTCGCTTCGGTCAAATTCAGTACAAATAAAGTTTTGGGTTCATGCTTAGATAGGGTAATTTACTAGATGGAGATGCGAAACAAGTTACTATATGGTAAAATATCTGCAGATAAGATATATTATTTGTGGCAAAAATATAGTATTAGCAACTATTTCTGAAAATTGAAAATATGTGATTTGATTGTATGTAATAGAGAAAAAAAATTACAATCCCCAAGGGTCGTGCATGATTTCCCATGTTGCCTACCAGCATCCCTTGAATACGTCGATATTGGTAGTATTTATAGGGAGCAAATGTATGAGGTGTAAACCATCTGTTCTCCCTCAAATGGTATTGATCAGCAATAGAATAACGTGCACTATGTGTACATAAAGATGAAGCTATTGTATTCACTGTAATTTTCTTTCCAAGTGACTTTTTTAAATCAGTTTTGCCATCTTCATTTGACTATCATTAGTCTATTACTGCAATAAAGTCTCAAACTTGAAAATCATATTATTATTCGCTGCATTTACCGCAGCATCCAATACGCAAGCTGCATGCAGAAAGGGGCTTTTTTTGCGTGTGACAAATGTTTCCAGTGATGCTGGAGGGAAAATATAGGAGACCATAACGAGAAAGCAACAATTTCCTTTGTAAACTCGACAATCGATTGCCGTGAAGGTAGTTTAGCTCGGCGTGATTCCCAAAATCCAGTTAGCACATTGAAAAGCGCGTCGAATCTCGAATGGGATGAAAATGGGGCACGAAGATCGACGGTTCCCGTTCTCTAGGGGTGACGAGAGTCAATTTTGCCATTCCCATCAGTCAGGCTGGGTCTCGTGCGTGGATCCTTTCCGGAATAATTCCCCTATGATGATAATCACTAATTCGATCAAAGCTGGCCCTCAGTGAGGACATGGGAAGGGTGGGAATACGAAAACACACGTTTCCAGCCACAAGTGCTCTAGAGTCTGCGTCATCGCTAATGCCCGGCTCAATGCCAGAACGATGGTGGTAGTGGTGGTGAATGTGGTTTTGGAGCCGATCTCTGTCTCGCTCAGGGCCTGCTGAACTTTCAGCAATTACTGTAATTAGTCCAATTAACAGACTCGCTTGAGCGCCTCTCTGACTCTGACCCCGACACATACAAGAACATATGCAGCAGAGCATGGCGCCCTATAGCTGAGTAGTAAATATCTATGTACACACACACACACACACACACACACATATATATATATATTTATTACATTTATAGTATGTGTACTGCTTTTCGATGTATTTACGTTGGAGTGTACGTGTGTACGTCCTTGCACTCCGAATAGGAGTAGGTACTCGTATAAAACTCGTAACTCGTAACTCGTAACTCGTAAACCCGCATTGGTGGAAAAGGCGCCCCGAGAAGGTTAAAAGGGACTGGAGGATACTCGGCGACGTACTATGTTCGAGTTTCCTCTTTCCTCTTTCCTCTACATTTTGCAGCGAGTCACTCTGTTTACCCACCAATGTGTGCACGACACCACCTTGGTGTCGCTTCTCGATTTACAAGTTTTACCAGAGTTTCTTAATATTAATCCAAGATCAAAATGTCTTTTTTAAAACTATACGATCTGGAGAGAGACTCTGAGTTAGTTTGGGAGTATTAATTGCTAACAAAAAGTAGTTATTTATAACAGTTTAATTTCTAAAACGTTGTAGATGATAACTACTTGTTCCATCTTTAGTTTTATTGCCTTTATCCCCTTGGTATAGAGTATGTTTTTTTTTTCATTATAAATATTCTTTTGAGTAGTCAATTGAACCGCCGCATCGCAGAAGGAGGTATAAAATTTTTTTTGGTCCGAACACAAATCTATTCAATTTAAAAATTTCCAGAAATGTCTGGAAATTTTTAAACTGAACTTTCGGGTCAGTTCGGGTTGTCGGGTTATCGGGTCGGGTAGGGTTATCGGGTTAACCGGACCTGATCTGAAAAACCCGTCCCGTCAGGTTCGGGTTTTTTAAAAATTTGCACACCCATAATTTTCATGAAACATTTAAAAATTTACTCTTAAAAAGAGTTTACTAATGTCGAGAGGTTACCAACTACTGAATTCAAATGTACACTTGTTCCTGAATACTTTTGAATTCACCTTGAATTCTTTGAGTTCACCTTGATTTCTTTGAAATCTTCTGAATTCAACTTGAATTCGTCTTTATTCACCTTCAATTCTTAGGAATTCTTGTGAATTCTTTTGAATTATTTGAATTCTTCGAATTCAGCATGAATTCTTTGAATATCTTTGAATTCATTTTATATTCTTTGAATTCTGTTAAATTCATTTTGTATTTCTTGAGTTATTATTTCGAATTCACCTTGTATTCTTATTTTGAATTCTTTTGAATTCACTGAATTCTTTGAATTTACCTTGAATTCTTCTGAATTCCTGGAATTCTTAAATTCAGGTGTACATCAAAATTTCAAAATTTTTAATGGTTAACCCCGAGGAGTTAACCCCACAGGTATACACAGGAGCACACTTGTTCCTGAATTCTTTTGAATTCATCTTGAATTTTTTGAATTCTTTGAATTCGCCTTGAATTCTTTGAATTCACTTTGAATTCTTTAATTTCTTCTTAATTTACCTTGGATTCTTATAAATTCTTTGAATTCTTGTGAATGCTTTTGAATTCGCCATGCATTCGTTGAATTCTTTTGAATTCATCTTGTATTCTTTGAATTCTGTTGAGTTCATTTTGTATGCTATAAATTATTTTTTCGAATTCACCTTTTATTCTTATTTTGAATTCATCTTGAATTTTTTGAATTCTTTGAATTCGCCTTGAATTCTTTGAATTCACTTTGAATTCTTTAATTTCTTCTTAATTTACCTTGGATTCTTATAAATTCTTTGAATTCTTGTGAATGCTTTTGAATTCGCCATGCATTCGTTGAATTCTTTTGAATTCATCTTGTATTCTTTGAATTCTGTTGAGTTCATTTTGTATGCTATAAATTATTTTTTCGAATTCACCTTTTATTCTTATTTTGAATTCACCTTGAATTCTTCTGAATTTCTTAAATTCTTCTGAATTCTTAAATTCAGGTGTACATTAAAATTGTTAGTGGTTAACCGCGAGGAGTTGACCCCGCAAGTGTACACCGGTGTACACTTGTTCCTGAATTCTTTTGAATTCACCTTGAATTCTTATTTTGAATTCTTTTTATTTCTTTTTAATTCTTTTGAATTCATCTTGTTTGCTTTGAATTATGTTGAATTTATTTGGTATTTTTAAAATTATTTTTTTGAATTTACCTTGAATTCTTGAATTCCGATGTACATCAAAATTTTTATTGGTTAACCCCTCGACTAATGTAGATTTCTTTATTAAAGATCAAAATGCATGTTGTGGAATCTGCATTCTACATATGTATGTGATGAAGAAGCAGAAATGGGTGAAAGCTGAGAGGGAGGGAAACTGTCTGGAGAAGGAACGTCTCGGGGCAGCATTGCCATTAACACCTCCGTTGGTGGTGCAGTGTACTTCAAACAAATTAAGCGCAGCTGTAATTGCGTCACGGCTGCGTCGCTGGGGTCTCGAGACTCTCAAAGTCCTCGATGACGTAGGTCGTAGATGATAAATAAGAGGGGTTGTTACAGACTGAGTTGACTGCAGCCAACCGTAATGAAGTCGAGCAGGTTAAAATTCAAGGCGTGCCATTGTTTCACATTAATTACTTATTTAATAACGAGACGCTATTCATCAAAGGAAAATAATTAAGCAAAATGTTGATTTCAAGAAGTCTTACAAAGTCAATTGAATATACTTACCATAAACATCTGATACGCAAAAAACTTCGCGAAGTAAAAAGCTACCAGTACCAAGTAATATTAAAGAATATAGCCTTATTTTAATTGGTTATTATTATTTAAGTAAATAAAAAATAATTAATAAACTAAAGAAAAGAAAATACAAAATTATTAAAACTTGGCGAGAAATTATGACTAAAAACAGAAAACATCTCGCCAAGTTTTAATTATCTTTTTTATTTTTTTAATAAATATTTTATTTGAAAATTATCGAGTAAATAAAAAATAAATATAAATCATATTTACATCAACCCTCCAAAGCTCGACGTTATCATTCATCATCAGAAAGCTAAATACCAAATCAATAAAGAACCTTGTAAAACTAACAAATTTTTGGATAACATCAAAAAATATAGTATACGCGTCATTTTGAGCAATATCTCTTGTTGTTAATCCGTCAGATTATTCGATAAAATATTATCAGAACGAGAGTGAATCAAGGGAATTTTTCGATACTTGACGATGGTATTATCGACACAGGTAACGAGGTTCGTCTGTTACGAGTGCCTGGTCAGTATCGGTTATCATAGATAGTGTATCGATATTGGCCATCATCGAGGGTGATTGCTAATAGAATATATATATATATATATATATATATATATATATGCGTTTGTGTGTGTGTGTGTGTACATACATACATACACATTAACACAGTGACTACAGTCTCATCGCTTGTTTACGGTCATTTTCATCTCCAACGAATAATAATTCCCATTGGTGTGACGTTTCTGATAGTTTCTTTCCAGTGATGAAATTCGCTAGGGGTCGTTAACCGCCATTCACTGAATTATTTTCATTTAAACTTACATTAAACGCTTAGTGAATTAATACTACATCTTATGAATGTTAACTGACCGATAGACATTTTCCAGATAAGAGTTTTATCACCGAAGACGATCAAGATTTATTTTGCATATTCGTTTTTCATTAGATTGCATTTAATCGATTTAAAATCGACGTTTTGCAAACTCGATCGTCTGCTAAAAAATGATCATAATTCTTCAACGCAAGAATAAATTTAGTGTATACATAGTGAATAAATACATAGAGAATAAATTTAATGTATACATATATACAGTTTGTTTATAGAAGGACAACTATCATTAATTGAATAATTCTATGCATTATGTATTGCAACTAGGATATGTTAAACAAAAAGGGTCAGTGTTTCAATATAGATGCAAATTCATTAATCGTTTCGATTTAAATGATTAATAACCAATCATTTTGGTCTGGAATTAAAATGCACTGTGTAATTACATATTGAACTGATTTAAATCTACAGATTAATTAATTTCATTAAAATTTTTGGTTCAAAAAAATATGCAGAAAAGCGATGCAAATAATAATAGCTGTTAAGATTACGATTGAAATCAGCATTTTAAAGCCAAGGATACATTTAACAGTTTTCCGCTTTTTGTTGCAGGAGGTCAATTATGTTGTAGCATTAAGCGTAGCACATTTTCACGAAAGAAACGTTTGCGCGAAGTAATCGCATTTGTTCTGTTTCGTTTGCTAAGCTTAAGAAGTAGGCGAGGTCGCATTAAAGTTCTTGTAACGAGCGTGTCATGGTCGCGCATTAAAAGAACTTAAAATCCATTGTGAAGTCTGATGCAGGAAAATAATCAAGTTCACGTTTAATGGCACTTTTGTAAAGTGCATTGAATCAAGTTTAATGTAATGAAAAACCGTTCAATTGATTGTTATACGTTTTTAGACAATATATATTGTATGCAAAATTATATTTTAATAGAAATAATAACAATGGAGATTTTCTTCTCAAAGATATTTATGAGAAGAAAATGTATTTTTCAAAAGATGCTTTGGGACATAATGTAAGTTTGTTATAACGTGTAAATGGAAATGTTTCAAGGAAATGGAGGGAGTCGTGAATTCAAATGCCGCAAGCCATTCTTTCATAAATTCTCGATCCCGGAGCATCCCGATGAAATGTGATATTATCCACGTGGCTAATATTCAGAAAGCGTTGTTTTCGCGTTATACCCCTAGGGTTTGGTGGGACCCATCCTCTTTCTCTATTCTCCTCATTTCGAATTCCCCGAATACGCGGCCCTGAGACTACGGCATAAGAAATCTGCGAGGCTCGCTCGTATATTTTAATCAGAATCCCCATCATCCCTCTCTTTCTCTCGATCTCCTTTAGCGCCCTCCTACCCTCTCTCTTTTCTCTCTGTCCCACTTATTCTTTTTCTCTCGTCGTTTTCCGCTCCGCCTCCGCCAGAGGAGACTTATAAGAGAATAAAAAGGCCCTCGGGTGGATGAAAAGAGCTGAATAACTCTGGGATAAAAGCCGAATAAATCTTTTTATTATCCCCGTCTCGTCCCACGTTCGCCCCGCCTATCCTCCTGGCGTACCTACGAAAGTACGTAAGGCTTGTCCTCGTGTAAGAATCCTTGGTACACTTCTCCCCTCATCCACATCATTTCCATTCTTTCGTTCTCTCATCTTGATCTTCACAACCCTCCATGTATTTTTCTCGCATCATCTAACACTGCTCGACTCCTCTCGTCTTCCAAGTTGTTCTCTCGTTTATATAACAGTAGCCAATAGTCCGAGAATAGTTCACGAGGGACAGAGCCAATAACCATGAAATTATTCTGTTTCGGAAACTAGCGACCGATGTATTTTAAATTGCGACTTTTACAGCTTCTTCAGCCAAGTAGAAAATATATTAGGAAAGAAAAACTCTTTCAGGAAGTAAAATGAGCAGATTATTTTTGAATCTTTAAAGTAATTTGTTAAAAAGGGTACTGGTCTCCTTCTATGAGGTTTTGGGCCCGCGGACCACAGCATCGTCAGCATCAGTAAATTATTCTAGAGCATGAATTACGTATCCCCGTGCAACCTGACCGCTGACAACCACTTAGTTTAGAAACTAAAGCCAAATACGGATTTTCAAAAAACCGCTTTTTCTCGTAAACTACTAGACATATTTCAAAGTTTTTTAAAAAAATGAAAGTTCTCTTCAAGAAGACAGTATATGTAATTGAACTGTTCAAAATATAGGAAAAAATAGGTTCAAACCCATCAAAACTTTCGTGCAACAAAACGATTTTATAAAATTTAGATTCTATGGAAAAAATTCTATAAGGAACTTTCAGTTATTAATTTGGTATGGGAGGTGGAAAGTGATCAAAGGAGGGTGTTAAAGATGTGCTAATTTTGGATTACGGTTGGGAATAATTTTCTCCTAGATTTTCCCATTCACAGTAAATCCTGGGATATTATTTTAATCTGCAGCAATATTATTTTGATCTGAAGTGGATCATTTATTCTATTGTCACAGTCTTTTGTTTTCCAATTACTCATTTTGCTGCAGATTAAAATGATACCTCAGGATCAGGGGCGTAGCGGGCGTGGGTGGGGGGGGGGAGCACCCCTCAACTTTCGAGACTCGGCAACTCTAGGATGTTACATTAATGAATTTAAGCATTTTAAAAAAAAATTTCGGTAATTTTGAATAAAATGGGCAATTTTCAAAAATTTGTCGGCACCAAGTGTTGAAAAAGAAGAAATGAATTTGGATTTTCATTAAAATATATTTCTTTGATTCAAAATTTCGGCATTTTATTGTGAATGTATGCAAGTCGGCATTTTTGAAGGTTTCATCTTTCGGAAATGCCGGCTAATTAAAAGCTAATTGATTAAAAAAGAAGAAAATAAATATCTCTAACTCGGAAAAATGTGAAGAGATCAATCGGCAAATCGACAGTCTTTTTTAAATCGAAATCTCGGAAAATATATCAATATTAACAATGTTAAATTGACTGCTTTTCGAAGATAAAATTTAGTATAATAAACTAGTTTAATTACCCACATCTTGCTCTATTTGTTAATACAAATGTCTTTACATTTTTAAATCTGCAATTTAATTAATTTATTACAATTCAGAATTCTGAAACCCTCAAAATTTAATTCGAAAACCCCGCTCCAAAGGCGCGCGCATGGTAATATCGCTAGTCCGTGAATATCGAACTATCGATAGTCAATCATTATTTGATAAACACTACCATCGAAACGACCACAAAAAATACAGCGTGCGGTATCAGTTTAATAAATTTAAAATTTAAAAATTGTTTAAACAAATAACAATTGTTTAAACAAATAGTAATTGGTTAAACAAATGACAATTGTTTAAACAATTAGTCATATATTTAAAAAGTTATAGAATGTTTAAAATAATTGAATTGTTTATAAGAATGGGAAAAAACTATTTTCTTCCAGCTAATTCCTGATGAAAATTACGTTTTAACAATTAAGAATGTTTAAACAATTTAGAAACTACTGAAATAAATAAACCTGCACAATATTTATGGAATAACTCATAGCGTTCAGAATCTGACATACAGTACCGGCCAGGAATATGAGGACACATAATTTTTGTGAGATTCATAAGTTCTAATCTTCTAGTAATTTTTATAATCTACGAAATAAAATTTTTTTCATAAAATAATACAAAAGCTATCAAAATTCTGCATAAAATAAGCCCAAGGTGAAGTGATTTTGTTCATTCTGTAAGAAACTAATGCAAAAATAGTGCTTTTTTCGATTAGTCTTAAAAATTGCAATAACTTACGAGATAAATAACATTTTTTAATGTATTTAGGCTCATTTTTAAGTTAAGTCTAAGTTAGAATTTCATGAATGTATAAAGAGAACTTTCCAATTTTTTCCCTCAATTTCGCCGAAGGCTGAAGTTGGCACAGAAAAGTTGTAAAATTTCAATAAAGTATAATTATTTATAGAAAAATATTAAAAATCAGTCTACATAAAATTTTAATAATTTTTTTTAGAATACATAGGAATATTAATTTCTATATTTTATCAAATTAATTTTTCAGAGTTTTTGCTTTATTTGAAATTTTAGAATTTTTTTATTCCAAGTTCAGTCTGGCAAAATCGAGAGAAAAAATTAGAGTTCTCTTCATACATTCATGAAACTCTATAGAGAATTGGAGATTTACCATATCTTTAAAATGAGCTTAATTACATTGAAAAATGTTAATTATTTCATAAGTTATTGTAAGTTTTCGTAAAAGTCGAAAAATGCACTATTTTTACATTAGTTTCT
>JBAGKK010000330.1:19296-37215 GCA_037177015.1 Euceroptres primus | reverse complement strand
AACGAAGAAACCAGCCTTACGACCGAAAAATCGATTTTCAGGTTTTTATTGATTCTGAATAATGAAGATTTCTCCTATCGAATAAAAAAATCCCTATTGCTCCACGATCAAAATTAAATTTTCTGGAGCTCAAAGTTGTACGAGGGCTCCTTTGCGTTCCTTCGTCTTCCTTTCACTTTGATCCGCTTTCTCTCGTAAACTCATTTTCGGTCGTAAGGCTGGCTTCTTCGTTCCACGTCACATATGTATTTGTTTATAAAATGTGTTTGTATAATAGACAGTTTTTGTCAATATGAACAATGTGATAGCAAGAAATCTTTGGTAAAACATTTTAAGTTAATTCTACAAAAACAATTAAGCTTATTCATGAAAAAATGGACAAAATATGCATTTGTTTATAAAAATTATTCATAAAAAGCAACGTTTTTCGTCCATTAGAAAAGTGTGACAGCAAGGAGTCCTTGGCGAGACATTTAAAGCTAATTCCACAAAAAAATAAGCCTATTCATGTAAAAGTGATCAAAATGTGCATTTGTTAATAAAAATTATTTTTAAAAATTAATAATTGTTTTCTGTTTGAAAAATATGGCAGCAACGAGTCTGTGGCAAGACATTTTAAGCTGATTCCCCCAAAAAAATTAAGCCTATTCACGAGCCTATTCATGTAAAAATTGTCAATATGTGCATTTGTTTAAAAAAATTATTTATAAGAAATAATCATTCTTTTCATTTTAAAAATTTGTTAGCAAGAAGTCTGTGGCAAGACATTTTAAGCTGAATCCACAAAAAAATTAAGCCTGTTAATGTAAAAATGGTCAAAATATGCATTCGTTAATTAAAATTATTTATGAAAATTAATAATTTTTGTCAGTTTGAAAAATATGGCAGCAAGAATCTGTGGTAAGACATTTTAAGCTGATTTAACAAAAAAATTAAGCATTTTCATGTGAAAATGGTCAAAATGTGTATTTGTTAATAAAAATTGTTTAAATAATTACCAAATAACTGATTGCAATCACACCTTAATTTTTGTCATATTTCTTACAAAAAGTATGGATTTCAAACAGCTAATCTAATTATTGCGTATCAGGAAAAAATAACTTTCGTTTATTAATTTGTTTATAACATCATAAAAATTCTTTTTTCTTCCCCTGGCCGACTAGAATCTATTGCTAGATAGTTATTACATTGGTTGAAAACCTTTTTTAATGAATTTGAAAACCTTAAAGAAGCTATGTTGTTAAATAAAAATTTTTGCTTTGGTCGAAGTGAATTTTTCGCAGTTACCCGCTATATCTGAAAGCCTTACGCTCATTTTTTTTTAAATCCATCAAAATCCGTCGAGAATTGCACTGTTGGGACATTTTTGTCCAAAAACGGTATTTTTTTCCCACTGTGCGTTGCCGACTAAAGCCACGTCGGCGCAGACCACTAAATAAAAGAACTTTTTTCTATGGGTAGGCACCAGGATGTTGACTCCTTTTATTTGTGTCAAACGTATACTTGTACTCCAAAACACCTTAAAAGGGACAATGTTAATTTACTTGTATTATTGAAACGTATTATTTAGTACAAGATGAACCTAAAGCCTTTTATGGCTTTAGGTCTATGGCTATGGTTAACGCAATAAATATCAATCGTCCATCGGTGTAAATTTACCACATGCAGCTTTGAAATTTGACTGCAAAAGTGTAAAAAGTTATAGAATAATGTGAAATTTACAACGTTAAAGCTAGTATTTTTATACTTTTTTGCTAAAATTAACACATTAATTATGGGTACCTTTATGTCCCATGTTCGATGTGGTAATTTTACAGAAGTTTTTTTTTACAGTGCAAGCTTAATTAAAACCCGATGAGAAATATATAATTTTCTCCCCTCTATTTCTGTTTTTTAACTTGATAAGATTCTCCAAACTTAATCAAATTTTTTTCAAAACTAAATAGAAAGTTATTTTATCAGTAATTTTGTACCAAAGCATTCTATATATTTTTTGAATGCTAATTATGTTGTGAAATCTCTGGAGGAAACTTGAAAACAAGGAAACTCTGCTGAATCCGCATGGAACAGAAATTTCCCTTTGATTTGACTCTGCTTTGATCTACAGACTTAGCTTCAGAACATACTGTACATAAAGCAGACATCTCAGCAAACTGTTTACCAACGTTCGCTGCAGTCACAGTGCTGATGGCTAAGAGCCAAGATTTGACGCCAAAGAATTCTTCAGAAACAAACCATGCATTTGTAACACTGCGCCCGCGAATATCGTGCTCTTCATATGCGTCTTATCTTAGCCTCATATATCTAATAACTATATCTCGCTTAATGGGTTTTTGTTTTTCATCCTTTCCAGGATTATTTTCCTTTTTAAAACAAGATAATGCAAATTCAGTAAAGTAAATGTAGGATAATATAAATAAACAGTAAGATAAATGCACTCAGGATGGAAGAAAAAAAAAGAGTAATGAGGTTGGAGAGTTAAAAATCCAAAAAAGAGTTAAAAGGCAAAAAGTAAAAAAACAAGGTGAAAGGGAATATTTAAATAAAATATTTATCCCAGACTTGCAACTCTATAATTATATATATAACCCTTTACTGCTGAAATATAAAAAAACTGACTTCTGTAAAAAGCATATAATAAACGGGGCCGAGATAGGAACTACTTATCCACCCATTACGCATTTTCGAAGAGATAGCTTAAAAACTCTTAAAAGCAGATTCGCGTGTGCAGCCTCGCGTGTCGAAGAGCTCGTGCGTGCGAAACAATCTCGCGGGCGGTTGCTCGGACACCCTGAGGAAGATATAGATACGCGCTATGCAAAAGACCCTGTGTCATGAATTATGTAAGGGGTTGTGCTTCGAATCGCGAATCTCTAATTAATTCTCGCCTGAAGTTCGCCAAATGGGGTGGGTGTCGGAGAAGCAAGAGGAAAACCACAAGCCGTAAGCGATTTGCTCCAAGTGCTTTGAGTGCGAATCTGAACTCGGTGCCAAATGAGAACGTACAAGTACGGTGAAAAAATCGTTGGTTGAACTAACTACTTATATAGTTTGTAAAATAGTAGAGGCATATTTTACAAACTAAGCACTTAACCCACAACCAACCATTTTTTTCAGTGAAGTACAACCCAAGAAAAGAAGATTAATGCCAGACAAAAAAGAATTATTGCAGTTCAGAACAACAAATTATGTAAATTAGAGGACAAAAAGATACGAATATGACACCACCGTTAAAAACCGTACATTTATCAATCACAAATTGCAGCATGGCTGTTTATTGCTTTTGATTCTGCTCTTGATGCAAATTACCCTTTTAGTCTTGATGCCTTATTTTGTACGACTTTCTTTAAGTCAGCCTCGAAAACATCGATAAGATCGGCTAGTTATAAATTTATGTGCTTTTCTTGCGGAGACCGATTAGAGAGACTGCTGACTTCGATGAAATTAATGGCGAGTGTGTACAAACTCGTTTGTCAAGTGGACAATTTGCTTGAAATGTTTTCGTCTCTTTTATAATAGTCGACACAGTAATTTACCAAAGTAGCAATTATTCCCAATGTTTTTCCATTCATTTTCATAAATTCCTAATGAAAAAGATTTCACATAAGAAATAATGCAAAACTACTTTAAGGTAATTTGCTTCTTGAAACTCTTTTACGTCGTGAAAAAGTGACAGATTTCAAGAATCCCATTTGAAAGATATAGAAGAAAAGCTTGACGTTTTTCTGCTGAAATGTCAGTAAAAATAATCCGGAAACGTTATGAGAAAAGAAACTAAGGGGTGAAGGGGGAGAGAACAAGATGGTAAAGTCGATTGGAAACAAGAAGAGGATTGTTTTTTCTCCCCCCCCCCTTTCCTCACCATCGAACTCGTAACGATCGTTCCTTCGGGCGGATTTCGCTGGGTGGAAGTGCTCTTCAGTTTCATGGAGAGTAGAATAAAAGTGCGAATGTGAAAGCCAAAAAAAGGAGAAGAGGGAAAAGTGAAAAAACCAAAGGAAAGAGGGAGAAGTAAAATGAGTACAGATACTAGATATACATATAAAGAGAGGGAACAATGAAAGAGAAGAAGGAGGTTTGAAACTTTAAAGTCTGACACAGCTCGATGCCTGCCAAGTCGACTGTACCGGCTCGAAATTATACTTTTAATTTCGGTTCGTGCTGTATATTTTTCGCGGAACCCTCTCTAATGCCTGGGGGAAAAATCGAATTGCTAAGCGAAGATGAGCGGAGGGAGCGACCGA
Organism: Euceroptres primus; assembly: GCA_037177015.1. Classification (NCBI taxonomy): domain Eukaryota; kingdom Metazoa; phylum Arthropoda; class Insecta; order Hymenoptera; family Figitidae; genus Euceroptres; species Euceroptres primus. The sequence continues at coordinate 32,971 of JBAGKK010000330.1, read as the reverse complement.
GAGACATCCTGTGTTGAGTCTGTGAACCGGAGAGCCCCTATAGTACCAACGAATTCTTTTTGAATTCCATTATATCGTCGCACGCCCCAATTACTCTCGTCGATCCCGGAAATGATTTATCTACTCGCCATTCTTCCATCCCGCGCCCAGATTACGAAAGGGCTCCGAGTGCCGCCGTTCTCGAATCAATTACCATCTATCTTGATTCTATTATGGGCGAAAGAGTTCACTACCTTGTATCTGTGCTCTGCGGACAGTTTCGTTGTTTGATAGTTCGTATCGAAATAGGTTGCTAGGGACACTTTCATTGTCTGCGAAATCAGAGATCCTATGCTAATTTTTTGATAAAACTGATACCAACAGTTACTCGCTTTCAGCAGTTATATTGATGTCCTCATTTAGGTTAAAGGCTAAACTTGTCGATTTCTAATGCATATAAATGTATCATGCATATAAATGTAATCATTTTGTTTATGAATAATAATAATAATATTTGTGATTAATATTAGGATAATGTTCAATATGCGTGGTAGTAAATAATATGATCATTTGTCGATTCCTGGCAACAATTCTGTTAGCGTCGAGATCATAAGCTTTGGGAACAATTAGTTCGGGAAGCTTGCCAGAAACATATACACGTAAAGGGCAGTTGCAAGAGTATACCTACTCTGGTTGGGTTAGAAGAGGGTGGTCTTGAATCTAGATCTGAATACCTGGCCGATTTTGCGGAAAAGCAGATAAATTTACCAACTCGCAAATGAATGTATACCTCTCGACGAAACCATACGTTAACTCGGTCTAAATCCACTTCTCGACTTAATTTATTATCGAGCGTTCACCGAAGTGTTCACCGCAGTCCTAGAAATATAATTACCAGCTTTCGCGTTGATTTACCGGTTGATCCTTCCTAAGTGGAAAATATCTCGTTAACCATGGCAAAGTATCTGCTGGTCCTGCTAAATGCATGAATCCATTATCGCAAGTTATTTTTGGAAAATAACCCGAGGTATTTGCTTAATTAGGAAAAGATTGCAATATTTAGAAAGCCTTTCTATTTTCAGTTCCAAATATTAATATTAACTTAATATTTAATATTAACTTACTTATTAAGTTTATGGGATAATCCTCAAAAAAATCAAATCAGATAAATGGAATCAATTTTTGGATTGGATGTAAGAAAAGGATTGGATTCAGAATAGTGAATGGGGTGAGATTTTGATGGTGATATCAGGCTTGTGAAATCGTGGGGTAATCATTAATAATATCCTGCCACGTATCTCGATTTTATGCCCTGACAATGGTCAACTGTGTAACAATAATGTTCCGGGTAGGTGCCTCGGTGGTACGAATGGTATTACTGTGTTCGTCGAAGCTGGGCTTGGACAGGGATTTGAAGCTCGGCGAGACTATGGGGGGTTGATGGGAGGGAGGGGGCCATCTACCCACGCCGCAGTCAAGTAATGAAATTTGACTAGAAATTAACCACCGAGGTACATGCACGTACCAGTGAAACGATGTCCAATGTGTGTACAGCCATGTATAGGGGTGTGTGTTTATTGCGTATGAATTCCCTCCGCACACGTTCACACGTGCTGACACAGGATAAAGCCGACTCTAGCCTAATTAGCACCCGACGCAGAAATTCAATTCCACCTATTAAATATAAATCCTCTAGAAATTTCAGCGGAATTTTCGACAAATCATCAAATTGATTTCTCTGCAGAAGAAAATTCAGTGGAGTTCAGTGGACGGATGGTCATCGAAAAAGCAGATTAAGGCAGATTTGAATGAGATTTGATTAGTAAATTTTCTTTTGGATTCTAATTCGTCATTTTTGTAACCAATCGTTTCTCATTTTGATTGCCCTCGTCCCTGTGAGAGAATACGCGTACCCATACGTTTCGTAGGTACAGATATTACGAGCGGTGGGTTGGCATCATTGGGGAAAATAATGGCCAACCGTTTCGTGATAACGATGAGTTAGCGTTGCGCTTCGGTTATACTCGTACACATGTATTTTGGAGTGTGAGAGAGATGGAGAATGGAGGGTGGGTAGAAGGAATGGTGTTGTACTCTGTTTCTGTCTCGCTTCTGTCTCTCCATAACCTGTTTGCGATCAGAGCTCACCCGATTGAAGCTGGATAACGTAGTCGCACATGTATCGAGACACATTCTGCTGTATCGGCTTCAATAAATTTATTTTACTCGGCAAAGTTCGCTTTGCAGAGCGATACCACTGTCTCGACTACCGACTGACTCTGCAAACTTACAGCCGAGTGGAAAAGTATATCGTGAGATTAACTAGTCCAAGTGCAACCGGCGAAAATTGGCTACGACGTGCAATATCTTTTATTGTGCATTTGGCAGAGGTCGACGCATGCTGGTGTGTAAAACCGGCTTTAGATAAGAATTTATCCTGTACCAATATTTTGGTAAAGTAGTCCGTATTTCATAAAGTTTGTTTTTCTTGCTTGTTTTAGTATATCGAAAAATGCGGAGTAAAATAAAAGATGCTTTTTCACAGAGGGTTCATTCCACATACCACATATCCCTGGTGAAAATTTTGGACTCAATCGAAAAGAAAATTAATTCGCTTGAGTGCGAATGAATGCGAAATCTGTTTCCGAAACAATCCGTTTGAATCCGAAACATTTTATTTGGATATTTGCAGAATAGTTTTATTGAACGTAGATCCAATAAGGATAATTGTTTGGATTGGACTGTTTGCCTCCAATGGATTCAAGTGAAATCAGAACCGTATTTAAATTGATGCGTAATTATTCGGATTGAACTTTGGAATCATTCAATATCATTCAGAATGAACGGAATCAATCGGATTTAATGCGTAATAATTCGGAATGAACACGAAACTGCACAACAGATTCAATCGTAATGGATCGTAATCGAACGGAAAGATTCAAAATGGATTTTGTTTTCATTCTGAATTAATCCGCAGTTCGGAAAGAGATATCGCATTCATTTGCATTCGATTGGATTCATTCGGATTCGTGATGATTCAGACTGAATCAATTTCATTTCGTAACTTCCATAAGGGATTTTAGAGCATGTTTTAACTAGCTCATTGGAAGATAAGTCTTTATTATACCATTATCCTATTTTGACCCTAATCCATCTTCCCCTATATTGAACTCAATCGAACTTTGTTCCACTCCCCTTGCAACACGTTTCATAATAATGCTCCCTTTCGATTTGGTTTTCGCCGTTTAACCCTCCTGTCCACTTTATCCCAGTTTCTCCTTCCTTCATCCTGTTTTGCCCTATTTCATTTTGCCCTAACTGCTTTAATCCTGTATTACTTAAATATACCAGTTTGCATACTGGATAATTTATAGTTTCCGAAACAAAATAATTGTACGTTAATGTTATGAACGAGATGAGCAGGTGTATTCTTGATTTTTAAAAACGGGCTTTTATGAAAACTGATGTACTAATAGATGCTTGCAGAACAGCAATAATGTTATTGGTATCACAAGTCCTGCAATGGACTGCAATCTATATGCCATCGGTGGTAATTAGCGGTGCTTGCTACCGCGATACATCGTCCCAATGGTATGAGCAATAAATAATTAAGTGTCACACAATGAAACGATCGTGCAACATAATTAATGCCAAATACTACTCAGAGAGTCGTCCTCTTGAATCAACAATGGGCTTTTCTGTAAGTAGAATTAACGATCGTTGAAAATGGAGTTTTATCTCTAATTTAGTTTTATCTCTAATAGTACTGTCCTTGTAAGAAAAAAAAATTTTTGTGAATTTAAAAATAAACTTGTTTATTAATTATTTACAATTCTATTTCGTATTATCCGTTATCAGTTCTAATGATTACACATCAGTTTTTCTTCAAATATGCATTTGTATTTTACATTGGTGAGTCAAGTCATTGAAAATAAAGTCAATTTTGATTCGATATGAGAAGATAGTAAAGTGCTTGTGATTACTTAGTTGTATGTAAGACACTTCCTGTCTGCGATAGCGTAAAAAAACGTTGACTTGGCCAGAGGCTGAGAGGCATCCTATCCCCAGTGATTAACGTATAACATCTTGATGAGTTTACTCTCAAGGCTCTTCTTTGATGCAAGGCGAGGCGCGGAAAAAATTTTGCTGTGTGTGCAAAAAAGAGACTAACTGCTAATGTAGAAATCATTAATGCGCAGAAATTCAAGATGAAAGAAAAAGTGCCTGAAAAACTTTTTGATTCTAGGAAGAATCTTGCTAATAAATTAAATTTGGAACTTATCATTTTGCGATATGCAATAATTCATTTTTCATTTTTTATGGAAAAGAGAAAAATATAAACACACAGCAAAACAATTTTTTTGTCATTTATGAGATGAATGAATGATTTGCCCTTTTATTGAGTGTTAAAATCGAATGTATGTATGTCGTGTGAGTGTTAGATCCACCGAGGAAATATTGCAATAATACATGATTCGTTCAATAGTCGATCGTCCTTGGTATTAAACTAACTGTATTTCTAACAGCGAGTAGTAAAAGCGTTTCCCCGTTTGGTTATTAAGTGTCGTTAAGTGTTGGATCGATCGATTGGCGGTTAGCTCTGTTCGACCATCAATCGGACACGTACACCAGAGAGCATTATTAGCATTGAAATTCGCGAGATGCTAAACACTCTTTACAAGTGTGTTTATCCTACTCGATCCTATTACAGGTAAACAAGAGGATTCTTATCCAAGATAATAGACATATTTCAGAAAGCAAATATAGAAAACAATTCAGAATTTCTATTTTCTATAGCCCTAAAGGGAATCTCTAGCTTTTTCAGGGAAATTGATCAAGTCAATTATTTTGTTCCTATAACCATCTTAATCCTAACTCTAATTTTGATAAAAGCGATACAATCATTGCTGTATTTACTTATCCTCCCTGAAATGTGGCACGGTTAAGCAATAAACCAAATAAATGCCAACTCGCAAATGTCCCCTCTATTTGTACAGGTTTAAATACAGTAGCTGGTATCAATACTTTTTCTGCAGAATCCACGATTGCGCGGATAGGTATATGGCGGCGGTGGATAGGCGGAGAGAAAAGGGACAACCAGGGGGTAGTTGTGAAGGGGAAGAAGAGGCGGCGGAAGGGGAAACAGGCTGTTTTATTATGCAAAAGCTTTCGCGGCTGGCTCTACGCCGCTGCATTGGCAGCGTCACGTTGCTCGTGTACGGGGGTGCGGGCACCTCCAGGGGGTTGGAAGAGTCGGGGCTGGAAAAAGCCTCCGCCCCTGAATAGCGTAAATACGGGCAGCCATTTTGCGATAAACTTTTTTCGGGAGCTTCAACGAGAGGAAGGGAGGGAGAGGCTGTGGAGATGCGAAACTGGAAGAGAGAAACAACGTATGTACAGAGAGCACGAAAGGGAAGAGAAAAGTGAGAGAGAAAGCGTTTGGACACGGTCGCAAAGGTAGAGATGCGGAAATATCGCCATGCTCTGCGAATTCGATCAGACCTCTAGAGAAAATAAAAAAAATTGTGGTTCCCTAATGAATCATCTAATAAAATCTAATTTTCCTTAATCAGGGATTCACCAATTTTAAATTCAGGACTCGCTTCCTCGTTTCGTATTTTATTGTAAATTTTAGATTTAGAATATTTAGAATATCTGTTAACTAAATACTCCACTTTAATTTTAACGTTAATTTGTTTCTAATTTCTGGTGCGAGTTAAACGAGCAAATAGAATATTTAAACAAAATGTAAACTTCGTAAGCCGCAGAATCAACAGATGTTACATAATTTTATTACGCAGCTTGACGTAACGAGAATCAAATATTTATCATCTCGGTTCAAATCGTGAAACGAAGTTAAGTTTTGCCTTACGAAATTCTATTTTCCAAGGTTCCTTATCGACGTTCACGTACCGAGAAATATGCATTGGTATATTTTTACGAATGACAGGAAGAGCAGTTTTGCTACTGTTTATCAGACCTGCAGACTGTTGCCTCAGTTAACAAGCGATAAAGACGCAAAAACACAAACATGGAGAAATTCGCGCTTGCCCTCATTTAAAAAAAACATCGTAATTATGTATATTTGTATAGCTGTAATGCTATCTACAAAACAGTTATATTCAGCAAATCTACATTCACACGTAATTTCCAGAATTTATTTAGATATTTGATAAGAAAGCGATAAATTCAAGCAACGTCTTACAGACTTACAGTGGAGAGAAAATGGAGTATGCTAGACTTTTTCGGAAATCGACAGTTCTCGAGAGCTCTAGCTTATCGAGGCAAGATTTCAGTGATTCGTAAGCTGGGAGCTTCACTAACTTTTAGCATTTGGACGGGCTTTGCTGTAGAAACCACTCATCCGACGATCGATATCCATATAGAAACACCGAATTCTCGTAGCGACATCGAATTTCGCATATTATCACCCTAGGGGCCAGCCTAATGAGAGCAGAGAATATTACGAAAGGTCGAGTTAAGACGCTCCAGAAGCCAAAAAGAATGTCGGAATTGCGGCAGCAAAGTAGAGAAACGAGGGAACGTCCGGCAGACCCCTAATTTCTAGCGATCCTAGGCGCCCGATTCATTACGGGGCGGGCTCTTCGCATTATTACGAGGCCGAATTACCTAATTTTGCTGGTCGTTACGTTGTTTCGACGAGACCTTACCCCCAACTGATCTCCTTCCCCCCCACTCAGCAGGAGGGCCACAACGAGGGCACCCCGTCGACTAGTGGGTCCTTCTGGCACCGAGGTTCACGTTAAACCACCCCATTTGAGCGTTTTCCACCCCGGCAACCTTAACTTGGAGCAAATATAGGCTTCCCTTTCGTGAGATTAAGACTCCACGTGGACTGGCGGTAGAATGTGACTAATGGTGAGCGCCACTGAGTCGACTCGACCAATGCAGTTCCTCCCTGCTTAAGTTGTATCCGCCCGCTTCGTACGTCGGCGTGCGCGCTTTTATAACCGACCAATCGCCAGCCGACCTCGTCCAATGGCGTGAGCACTGGCGAGTATATATATCCAGATGTTCTGACGTCCACTCGTTCAGTCCGCGTGGAGTCGCTGAGCTGAACGAAAGGTTCAAAGGAACTCTCTTCCGCTACAACCCATGGCGAAACTATTGACCACCCACGCCAGGCCTAGCTCCGGAAAGAAAAACAAAGCCCGGAGAACCTTAGGCCCAAGTACTCATCGGGTCTTCTCTGCACTCTGCAGTCTCTGGACCTTTTTTTCTTTTAAAAAGAGCCCTCTCGTCGTTCACCCGTCTCGGTCTATCTTCGTTTACCTCGAACGTAATGTTCTGGCTGTTTCTCGTATTTGGAGGAGTACAACATATACTCCTTGCTCCGAAATTCCGTTTTTATTTCACTTCTATTATTCCCCTTTATTTTCTTATCTAAATCAAATTTATAAGTTCTGATAAGTGCCAACTTCTAAATTTAGGACAGTTTTTTAAAGAGAAAATTAAAAGTGAACTTAATACCAAGTTTGAAATATAATACTTTGACTTTTCCATACATTTTACAGTATCAAATTAAATTACATTTTTAATAAACCCACCTTCTATCAAGCTTATTTAAATTCTCGTTTTCTCTTGCAAACACAGAATTTTCTACATGAATTAGCATTTTGCTCATAAAGAGAGAGATAATGTATTTTTGCTAAATTAATTTCGGAACGCACCTCTCGCAAAAAGAGCGAAAATTCCATGTTCAAAATCTGCTAACTTTTTCAGTATCATAATAAATTATAATATGAGGTTACACCTCCAAGTTTTCGCTGAGGTCTCAATGTTTCCAAATTCCGGTTTAACTACTAACTGATCTACTTCTTTGCTGTAAATATTTTCACAAAATCCAAATACCATCAGTCATTTTATAATCTCGGAAATGATTGCATAATTAAAATTACGTTAATTAACCTTGGATATCAAAACATCATCAAAATGTGCAATGAACCGGTTAAATTCATCGAAAATAAAGTATCATATCACCAATTAATTATCTACCATATCAGCATTAGTTTTTTTTTTGTCTATAATAAAACTTATTGTTTTAATTTTCTTGTAAGCATGACTTATTATTTTTTAAATAATTCGTCCAGGTACATGTCCCATTCTCAAGGATAGGAAAGTATAGGTATGATTTCTCGAAGGAGGTTCGTAGATTAATGCGCCAATGTCTTGCGTAGTAACTAGTCCCTGATAATATTTAATTACCTCTAAACGGGTCGGCAGTCGTTATTTCAGTCTGGTGAATAATGTAGCTTTGTGTACAATTAAAGTCTCGAGAGTCAAAGGAAACGGGCACGTATGTTACGTATGTTGGCTTGACATTAGACTGGCAGGCGTGACTAAAATATCCTCGATAAGGAGGAAGATGTTAATCGAGTAATTTAATTACCCACTACATTTACGCGCCCAGGTATTTTCAATTAAGTGTCTACTCGCCGCGGACAAATGCGCAGTACTGATAATCGGGACCTCTAACTTTATCGAGACATCTTTTTTTACGATTCCTTAGCTTTCTTAAGACTTATCAGTCCTGGTTATTAAAATATACATTAAATGATATTGTGAAACATCATTTGAAGAAAACAAAATTTCGTAGAAAGAAGAGGCACTATTTTATAGTTTTGCAGTTGCATTGATGTTCGCTGGTAAACCTTGAGACTTCAGAAAGGGAGGATGTTTCTTTTTATTTTCGACCAGTTCTTCGACAAAAAAATGAGGGTCTCCCTTTATTTGCAAATAAGAAATCCTGTCCTTCAAGTTCTTTTACTTGTTCCATTTGTTCGACGCTCCTAATTCTCGTAAAAAACAATAAGGAGGAATAAGGAAAGGGGTAAAGTGAAGAAGTATTGTAAGACTCTACCTTCCCGGAATTCGATTTAGGCGATTGAGAAACACGGTTCCGCATACTCACTCCACTCAACATCTACGTGCAAACAAAGCCAACACCAACAAATGCATACACACATACAACTGTGCAAGATTCAAACACGTTTGCTTTTCTTACACAAACGAGACACATGTACAAGGCAGTCGGTGTGTTTGCAGGTGTGCATGTGGCTCGAGTTGGTACACACGTCGTGAGGTGCTTCGACGATATTAAAGGGATCTCGGTGCTGAGCGTATCCACCGCGGAACCGCAAACAACTTACTCCTCTCTCGGTACGGTTGGTGCAACGAGAGTCGACAAGAGTGAGAGAGAAAGATAAAGAGAGAAATAGAGCTAGTGAGAGAAACAGAAATAGAGGCAGTAAGAGAGAGACATAAATAGAGGGAATAAGAGAGAGAGAGAAACAGGAGATCCGAGGCCACTGAAACCAGCTGCATTCCCGGCCATTAGAACTCTGCACGGTAGTGAAAATTTACTGTCGTAACCCAGTCCTAATGCACTGCACCGCCGTGGTTCTGCAGTTATGGACGTTCGTTGCTGCATCTCGTCGAGCAGGAGGGAAAGAGAAGTAAAGCGGATAGAGAGAGAAGGTGATGAAGAGAGAAATGAGAGGAAGAGAGAGGTGAGAGAGTGAATCAAGCAGAGCCATCGTTGTGTGCCTGTAGGTACCTACTCTCGGTGCTCGGTACTCGAGTAGTTCTACCAAGAGCGGTGGTGTCGTGCAGCAATGTTATCTGCCACCCTGCCAGACGAGCAAGTGAGCGAGCAAGAGTCTGACTCGCGGTAATGGCTTATACCAGGGCCGTAATACTCACTCTGTCCCTCGCTCCAATCATTTCTATGTCCTCCCAAACACTACACGGAAAAGTCGAGAACTAGCTTCTGGTGAAGAGAAATTCCCTTCGTGATATCCTCACGCAAAAAGGTCTCTTTTTTTCGTACAAGATTGAAGGAGGGAATCGTTACTAACTGAGGGTGTCAAGTAGTTAATGCTGAGGGAGGTTCACAACTTGAACAGATACTAAACAGGGAAAAGATGGAAAAGTCGTGAGAAAAGTAACTTTTTAACAGATGCTCGAAAAGATGAGTCCAAGTAGGACAGTGGGACACTTTTTCCCCCTTCCCCTATGGCCTGTGGTCTATGCTCTATACTCTATGGCCTAAGCCCAGCTATGCCTATGCATCCACTAGTTCTCATCCCTTTCTCTTCCTTTTCCTGTGATAACAACCCCTTACCTTCATAACCTCTTCTTCCCCTTCTCTTTCTCTCCTACATATCTCCCCTCTCCTCATATTCTCTCCCTCTCCTCCTACCCTCCTAACCCTTTACCCCTCTTTATCCCTTCTCCTGTGCAACCATCAGTTCTCACTTCATTTTCCACCCCTCCCCTTTTACTCCTATTCCACTTCCCCTATGCACTAACTACCCCTCACCTCTTTCTCCGACACTTCTTGTGACATCAACCTCTTCGCTTCACAACTTCCCATTCCCCTACCCTCCTTCACCGCCCATTCTAACCCTTTACCCTTTCGCCATCATTCCTGTCTGGGCCTCTGACCTTTTTATTTCCCCCATAATACCTATCACTCCTAGAATTTACGCCTCCACTCTAATTCCTCGTAGACCTGTAACCCTTTTATTCCTCCTAAAGTCCATATCACTCCTAACCATTTGCCCCTCCACCATCCTTCTCGTCCACCATCATTCCCCTTAGACATTCCCCTTTATCCCTCCTAAGGCCCTAACATGCAATTATTCTCTCTCATCCCCCCCCCTCTCTCTCTACTCTAAACCGATACCCCTATTTCTTTTATCCCTTCCAAATTCCCTATTAAACCTAACCCGTTACCCCTTTACCTGGTTTCCCTCCTAGAACTCTACCCCCTTTATCCCTCCCAAAAAGTCCCTATCACTCATCATACTCTCTCTCTCTACTCAGTACCCAGAGCTCAATCTCCTTTATCCCTCCAAAAGTCCCTATCACGCCTAACTCTTCACCCCTTCATCCTCTTTTCCCTCTAAACCTTTACTCCTTTTATCCCTCCTAAGGCCCTAACATGCAATTATTCTCTCTCATTCCCCCCCTCTCTCTCTCTACTCTAAACCGATACCCCTATTTCTTTTATCCCTTCCAAATTCCCTATTAAACCTAACCCGTTACCCCTTTACCTGGTTTCCCTCCTAGAACTCTACCCCCTTTATCCCTCCCAAAAAGTCCCTATCACTCATCATACTCTCTCTCTCTACTCAGTACCCAGAGCTCAATCTCCTTTATCCCTCCAAAAGTCCCTATCACGCCTAACTCTTCACCCCTTCATCCTCTTTTCCCTCTAAACCTTTACTCCCTTTATCCCTCCCAAAGTCCCTATCAAGCCTGACCCTTTACCTCTCCACCCTCTTTCCCCTTTAACCTCGACCCTATTTATCCTTTCAAAGTCCCTATCACTGAATCTTACCCATCTCTCTGAATTTCTTGAAGTTAGGTCCCAACTCCAAGATATTTCAATGGGCGCTAGAGGATTGCCATTCTCAACACATACGACTGTTTCTAGCATTTCAATATTTTTTCTGTAATCTTGTTGTACGAATCATATTATATTACCTGCTTGTAAATGAACTTTACTGATTGCGAGAAGTCCATCATTTTCCCGGAATAGAAAATACCAAACTGATGGTATTATAAAAATATAAAAGGTTGGGTGAGATGTTTCAGGAATGAGAGTCAAAGTCAGTTGAGGGATCTGTCAAAATATTACGTTCAAGAGACGACGCCAATGCAGTAGATGCACACGCCAGAGAGTATTAATTTGAACGAGCCCCTCAGCCTCAGAAAGACCGTGAAGCACGAGGGCCCTCGTAAATTACGAGCGTGGGCCAGCCAAGCCGCCAGCCAGGGCCAGAATGACCTCAGGGCCTGTATCGTCTCAAATTCTCCTCTCCTTCAAGAAGAGATCCGGGCCGTTCTAAATCATCGGCATCCCAGGAGAGAAGCATCCTTGGACCTTGGAGAAATTAGTCGTCTGAATCCCCTGTTGCTTTTCCTTGCATCGTGTTTTGAAAGAACCTGATGGTACGCACGATGAGGTCTTTTAAAATGTAAGGAATGAATTTCCGCACGGTCCCAAACCTGAACCCCAACCAGATTTCATCCAGTTTCAAAATTCTAATAGTCTCTAGCCTGGGCTCCAGACAGTTTAGTTTAGTTTTAGTAGATTAAACTTTAGTTTAGCTTTAGAGATTTGTGAAGTGTTTTTAGGTTTAGAACAGCTTGTAGCCGAAGAATTTCTTTCGAGTTCTCGAAATCTATAATCTAGATCTAGAAACAGCATTTTTTTCTAATCCCCCTTTCGCAGTCGATGATAATGCTGCCTCAAGCAGGTAGCTCGACCGAAAAAAGATACAAAAAGCTGATATCGCCTTGCTCCGAGCACATGGAGCGTATCTGATTTCAGACTCTATCTTCTTGCGTGCACAAAATTAGTATAGTATAAAAGTATTAACGATCGCTTTATGAAAATCCATAGTGTCTGTTTCTCATGTCGAAACGCAGAAAATCATCAACAGCATGAAACTGCTTAACTGCTCCTTCTTTATATCCTTTCCTCATTATTAACCACACGAAATGGCGTAACTTTTATCAAAGTAATTGAATGTTTTTATAAACAGTATTCGCTGAAGTAGCCTTCTTGAATTAAGTTTATTTTAAACTCACAACAGTCTATTGACCAATTACAGAGCTACTATAATTAATATATGTATCTTAAACCTCGAGATTATACTAATTATGTATTCGATTGCTTATAGTTAGTATGTGTACATGTAACAAATATTAATAAGTATAATAACAAGTATTTTAACTTCGGTTCAGAGTAGAGTAGAGTGTGAAGATCTTAGGAATTTAATATCAATCAGTATTTAATTTGCGGTGTGGGATACAAAATCATATTTATACTGCATCACAGAAGGAATCCAAGGAATTTGCAAACAAATCAATATCAGTCTACACTTCTTTGTAAAAGATTAATACACATGTTGCATAGTGGTGATTGATACACGAAACTGAAAGATACATATATTTGCTCCATAGTTCTGGTATTGCGTTTTGGCACTGAAAGAGGAATTAATTCCAATATTGCCGCACAATCAATTATACCTCTGATTAGAGGCGAACCTGGATCATTTGAACTTCCCCTTATCAGGCCTTATCGTTTACTCCTACTCTCATGCGAATGAGGAGAGGACGCTTGTTCAGTTAGTGCACATGCACACATGTGTATATGCAAATGCCTCCTGAGCAAACCTGGATCATTTGAACTACTCCCGCAGAAAAGTTCAATGATCCCTCGAATGATCCAAGTCCGACTTATTTTAAACAAAAATATTATAGTCATATATTTCCGGCTGTCCTCCACGAAGCATACATCGAACCTTCTTCTAAACTCCGCAACATCAGATCCAGGAGCAGGATAACGCCCGTTTCTTTTCCAATATAAAAACGCTTTAAGAAGCGTTTGTGACAACTCTCTATTGCATCAGGAGGCCCGCAAGGGCCTCAGTCGTCAAATAAAAGGCGCCAAGCAGGGTATACTGTACTGCATAATACTCCAACAATTTCAAATGCATGGGAAAAAGGGCCAGAAAACTTTTGCTCAATCTGTCGCGCGCTCCTTCTACCATAATTCCTAAGCGATATATTTGACCGAATCATTATCTGAAAGTACTAAGAGAAAGTAGCAGATTCAAGCTTTCCGCTGATATTAATCTGAATCTAATCATTGCCACTGTTG
>JBAGKK010000328.1:1373527-1388064 GCA_037177015.1 Euceroptres primus | reverse complement strand
AATAATATCGGAGCGCGTAGCGCGACGATTAATAATATCGGAGCGCGTAGCGCGACGATTAATAATATCGGAGCGCGAAGCGCGACGAGTATTTTGTATCGGAGCGCGACGGCCACTCCGCGCGCCCTAGGCGCGCTGAAACTTGCGAGCGCAGCGAGCCGCGCGCGATGGGAATGTGCCCGCGCCCCCGAAGGGGGCCGGGCAGATTTTTTAATCTTCGAAAAGTCCAGAATTTGAACCATTGACAATTTAATGTAATTTAATGAATTAAATTTTGAAAAAGATTTTTATTTGCTTGAAAAGAAAGAATTTTTATCTACAGTGCTTCTATCGACATAAAAAAGAAAATAAAAGTAATAACGACCTTTGAAAGTATTTTCGTAATCCATTTGGTGAGAAGAAAGGTCGGGATAAAAATATTTCCAATCTGGCTGCAGCCAGTTTTAGCAAAGTCATAAAGTTACATAACAAAGTACAAGGAATGGTCCTTCTAAAGTATTTTTGTATTATGGAGGAAGAGGCAGGAAAATTGTTAGTGAAGTTTGAGGATAAATTTCTATTCCAGATGAAATAATTGGAAATAATTTAATATTTAATTCGGTATCCAACTAGTGGGTTAAAGGTTCTTTCTGGTTTGAACCAGTCAAAACTGATAAGTCGAGACTCCCTCGAACCCGATTAGTTACCAAACAAAGTTCATTATCGATTTCCTTTCAATACTTTCACTGATATTGAATTTTACTCTTCAATTCTGTCCATAAGAAATGTTATTCATTCATAATTCCTTATTCTATTTAAAGTTTAAAATTAACGAGTCAAATATTTAAAATGAAGGGAACATATAAACAGTATTATTTTTTTTTTAGTTTGAACCTGGAACTGAACTTTAAAAAAATTTTCTATTTTATTATTCCTCGGAAAAGTTATTTTTAGAAGCCAAAGTAAATTGTAGCAAAGTGAAGTAATATTTCTGCACTTCTTATTTTATGATTTTCTGCAAAAAAAAACATTTTTTACGGTGATGAATGACTTCTGTAAAATTTCTACTACACTACGTACAATTATGTGAGTAGCAATAACCGATAAGAGATAATTGAGATATGTAATCATGAATGACGTCTGGTTGTGAAAGATATGTATGTACAGTGTCTACTTAAATTTGAAAGTATGAATGAAATATGAAAGTCATGTCACTGTGTCACTAATTGAAAGAGATTAGTTTTAGTTTTTTTCTTAAAGTCCCTCCAGACTTTTTTTTAAATGGGTTATTATTTAAAATTTTAAATAAGTAATAAAATTGAAAAAACAACAATGTAAATAATTTTTTTTCTTGAAAAACTGAATATAATTTATTTTTTTTTATCTTCATATTTGACAATATTGACTTTTTTCTTTCGTCGAATTTAAAATTCACATTTCTGTCAATCTAGGGAAAAGCAGTCAATAATATTCAAAAGCCGACGAGCTTTACATATACATATTTTATCACTGAATTGTGGAGAGGCGTAAAAGCTTTTTTAAAAGTATCTTTTGTTGCGCATTGGTTGTCTAGGTAAAAACGTCATTCTTGAGTGACAAGTTTACTGATAAAGAATAATTATTCCCTTTTTTGATAAAAACTGAAATATTTATTAGTAGAAAAATTTTAAGCAAAATAAATAATTAAGACAAATAATTAATATTGAAAAAGATCTTTCTTTAATTCGTTTTTAATCAATTTATTTCAACTTGATAATAGCTAATGTAAACCGATTATGTAAGAATTACTTTAAAAGAATCTGATACACCTGAGCAATCTCTGAAGAGCGTGAAAAATTTAGATAAATCGTTCTATACACGTGTAATCAATTTTTATTTTAAAATGAAAAAATTGCTATATCATTAGAGATTAGAGATTAAAAATCCGAAAAATTCCACTCAGATTTTTTTCTCATTGCTGATTTTTGCTTGCTTTATAACTTGAGTATTTTCTTAGACTTAATTTCGCTGAACTTAATCATCCTTTTTTCTGAAATAAAATCCTAGTCTCTTCTTTATGTTCTGCTGATTTCATGGTAAAGAGTTATTAATTATTTATATTTTTTTAAATTCTTATTTTTAACTCTCAAGGCTTTTTATTTATTTTTAGGTTCATGCAGAGATAGCAATATCCAAACCAATAAAGCGAACTCTTCCTTCAAGAGAAGAGCAGCTAAAAACCCTCAAATCTGGAGAACAATACGATGTTCTTATTGTTGGAGGTGGTGCAACAGGTGCAGGATGTGCTCTCGATGCCTGCACACGAGGTAAGAAGATTTTTAGATCTAAATTCCATTATTCAATATTAAATATTCAATTAAACTCATAATGAAAATTTAATAAAAACTTCTAAGCAATCAAGTCAAATAGAATTTTTTAAATTGATCTTCGGAAATACAATTCCCTGGATTAAATTTTACTTGAATAATTTTTCACTTTGCCAAGGACTGAATAATTAAAAAGAAATTTGTAAAATTACAAGCAGTAGATTTATAAAAGAAATATCCATATTAATAATTTCTTTTTTTTTTGCAGGTTTAAAGACAGCTTTGATCGAGGCTGACGACTTTGCATCAGGAACTTCATCTCGCAGTACGAAATTGATTCACGGTGGAGTACGATATTTACAAAAGGCAATTATGCAATTTGATGTAGAGCAGTACAAAATGGTAAAGGAGGCTCTTCACGAAAGAGCAGCGATGCTCCACAGTGCACCTCATCTTGCACATCCTTTGCCCATTATGCTGCCAGTGTACACGTACGTATAGGTACAGATTACAAGATAAATGGTTTTCGCGGTATCTGGCACGGGATTAGATATCGATCAACCTCAGAAATTTTTTTGAAGTTCACCTTACTGTGTTTTCTTTCAGTGAAAATAATCGATTTTCAAATCTTTTTATTAATCCACAATTATCATTACCGATTAGATAATGATTATTAAAGATTAATTTAATGATTAAAAGTAAATTCATAATTTAAAATTAGGTATTTTATATTTTATCGATTATTTGAATGAAATTTTTGTATGGAAACTAAATAAAAATAAAAAGTTCATATTATAAAAGCCCTAAATTTCTTAATATCTATTAATTAATATGTTATCAAAATTGTTTTAATAACAAGTTCTTTTCGGGATTTGCTGTTGAATTTTCTTTTAGGGTACTTAGATTATTTTTAATCGGAATCTGGGATTAATTAATTTTTTTTTCAACAGTTGGTGGCAGATACCATATTATTGGTTCGGTATTAAAATGTACGATCTAGTGGCTGGTAGCAAGACTGTCAAATCGTCTTATTATCTGAGTAAGCGAAATGCGTTGGAATTATTCCCAATGTTGAAGGGAGACAAACTGACTGGGGCGATCGTTTATTACGATGGTAAGATTTTCGAAATTAATCCAAAATTATTTAATTACATGGATAGAATGCCTTGGAATTAATTCGTACCAGTGTCAGGGAATATTAATTAAACCCACTGGTAATTTTAATGCTTTCAATTTGAACTTAATTATCAAATTTGAATTTTAATGTCTCAGGCCAACAAGATGATGCAAGAATGAATCTGGCAGTTGCTCTCACAGCATCGAGACTCGGAGCTACAGTAGTGAATCACGTCAATGTCCTAAACCTTCACAAAGGTTTAGATCGAGTGAGTACCTTTCTTTTTACAGAATCGAAATTACCATTAAGGAGAATTGTACCAGTGAAATTTTAGCTCAAATCGAAATATTTTTTGTCTAGAGTTGTATATCCCAAAATTCGGTTTAAAGCTTTTAAAAGCTTTAAATATTTTTTGTTAAAAAATGTTAGGGTACTTTAATAGGATTTCAACGAGCCAAAAATTCACCGGTCAAGGTGTCTAGCGGACTAGGAAATCGGGAAAAACCCGGGAATTTCAAATTTCTTGTTCGCTAGACACCCTGGCCGGTGTTCCCTTAACTTTCGAAACAATTTAATATCGTTTTTCATTGATTACAGGATGGAAAGAGAGTTCTCACTGGTGCCCGAGTTCGGGATGAATTGACGGGCGAAGAATTTGACGTCAAAGCAAAAGCAATTATTAACGCGACGGGTCCCTTCACCGACAGCATTCGTAAAATGGATGATGCGAGTACTCCTGAAATCTGCTGTCCATCTTCCGGCGTTCATATTGTCCTTCCTGGTTATTACAGGTGATTACAATTTATATTTTCAATATTTTTTATCTTAAATAAAGTACATAAATTTAAAATTAATTTTAAACAAACCACATGAGTTTAGAGTTAAATGAATTTCGATTAAAATTTATTTACAGTCCTGACCAGATGGGTCTCCTCGATCCAGCGACTAGTGATGGCAGAGTAATTTTCTTCCTGCCCTGGCAGAAGCAGACAATCGCTGGAACGACAGATCTTCCTTGCCAGATAACTCATAATCCAAAACCAACAGAGGACGAGATTATGTTTATTCTGCAGGAGGTGAAAAACTACTTAAACCCAGACGTGGAGGTGCGTCGTGGGGATGTTCTCTCTGCTTGGAGTGGAATCAGGCCTCTGGTTTCTGATCCAAACAAGCCCAATACCCAGTCCCTCGCTCGTAATCATATCGTTCATGTTAGTCCAACAAATCTAGTCACGATTGCTGGTGGGAAGTGGACCACTTATCGAGCAATGGCCCAAGAAACAATCGACGCGGCCATTAAAGGTTTCTTTCTAAACTTGTTTATTTCTTAAAACTGTATTTTATATTTTAATTTTGATTCATTTTTTTTTTGTCAGGAAACTAATTCGTTTTTTTTTTCAGCATGCGATCTGAAACCAGAACGACCGAGCCAAACGGACGGAATGCTTTTGGAAGGAGCTCATGGATGGACTCCAACTATGTATATTCGACTGGTACAGGACTTCGGATTAGAGTGTGAAGTCGCTCAGCATTTGGCAAAAAGCTACGGAGATCGTGCCTTTGCAGTTGCGAAAATGGCTTCCCTCACCGGCAAACGCTGGCCGATTATCGGGAAAAAGATCCATCCAGAGTTCCCTTACATCGACGCCGAGGTCTTTATTAAATAACAAATTTACAAGGAAGAGATTCTAGTGCAGATATTGCAAAATTGCTTTTAAATTGCAGATTCGGTATGGAGTGCGAGAGTATGCAAGAACAGCGATCGATATGATCGCCCGACGTTTGCGACTAGCTTTTTTGAACGTACAAGCCGCGCAGGAAGCTCTTCCAGGCATCGTCGACATCATGGCAGAAGAATTGCACTGGTCAGCTGACGAGAAGAAGAAACAGCAAAAGGAAGCTAGTGAATTCCTTGCCAACGAAATGGGTCAAGTCGTGAACAGAGCTTCTCGCGACAAAATACCTATTAATCTTACCAAAGACGAAATTCAGTTGTACATTAAACGCTTCCAGATCATTGACAAAGATCGCAAAGGATACGTTTCTATTAACGACATCCGACGGGGTCTCAAGGTTTGCATAGTATTCAAGTTTAGATATTTAGGAGACATGTTGAAAACAGTCGCCTCTCTTATTTAAATAATTTATTCTATTTGAGAGAGGTTTGACTGTTTCACTTTGAAGTTCGCTAATGAAATTTCCAGGAGAAATGTTGCAGTATTTCAAAATTTGATCACGAGGCAAAGTAAATTTAATGATCTCATGTAACATCACTTGTTCAAAATTTAGACACTCGGTATAAAGCTGCACGAGGCCGAGATGCACAATTTACTGAGCGAAATCGATCTCTCCTACAATGGCCAATTGGAGCTTCAAGACTATCTCCAGGTAATCTGATACTGTCATAATGTTAACGATTCGGTTTTTTTTCCATTGCGCAGCTCTTTGGCGACAAGGACGTACCGGGTGAAGAGCTGCACGAAATCCTTCGCGAAATCGACACAAATATGAACGGTCAAGTCGAGCTGGACGAATATCTTCAGGTCTGTCAAAGTTAATAAAAGGCTCTAGCGGATTTCTTTTCTCGATCTTAAAGTCCACATCGAACTGGACTTAGTGATTGAATCCTGTTATTCTTTACAGTTTGCACTGTGCACTAATTTCCCTGAGTTCGCCTCGACTTTTTACGATCGTCCCAATAGGCTTAGGCAATTTTTAAAACGTCGCGTTCATTTGATTACAAGTTGTGTGCTTAAAAAGCATGCGCTTATAGTAACAGTCTCTTGCAAAAGGTTCCTGACAAATTAGAGTTTCAACTTTTTAAACAAAATTTTTTCAAAATTTCTATTTCCACATTTATTTGAAAATAAGCTGTTTTAAGAAGCTCTTAATTTTAGAAAACCTCGTAACTTGATGCAATTTTGCTCGGCTTAAAAACCTAAACTGCATTAGGTGTTGGATCCTCTTTCATTAACATGATTCCCAATCACTGTGATTCAATTTGGATCAAAAAGTCATATACGAAATTTACGATTTTTTTTTCTTTTGGCATGCTTTTCTGTTGATTTTTTGTTGTCTGTTTCGCATGTTTTGCAGATTTTTATTTCAGTTTTATGACTAATTCGAGGGAATGATTAAAATTCATATCCTGGAGTTTTCCTCCTGCTTAAGTCATAGTCAAATAGTCAAAAGAAAAGCTTGCTGTTCATTCGAGTTTATTCTTTTGAATTATTTTATATTACTTACTTGCTTTAATTTATTTTGTAGAATTATGATATTATATTTGGAAAAAAGATTTCAAATTGTAATTAAAACTATTGTCGTAATGCCAGATTTTTCTCGTTTTTCTAAGACAAAGATATAATTTCTAATGTAAATAATTCTGTCGAAAAACTTTAGACTAATGCGAATCGCACGTGTGAGAGCAAACTAACAAAAGATAGGCCCCGGAATTTTAATTTGACTGATGATTTTTTTTCCTATTCAGATGATGTCAGCAATCAAGTCTGGACACGTGGCTTATTCGAGATTCGCCAGGATGGCAGAGATGGAAGAGGCACAACACGAAAAGGATTCGCTAAAGAAGAAGATCAGCGTGGAAAGATCTGGCGGTGGACTGTAATGTGTCACCAGAGGAAATAATCGTTCGCACACCCTCTTAGAATCGCATTGCCTCTCCGTAAATAGTTCACTCGCACTCTCTCTCTCTCTCTCTCTTTTCTCCATCTTTTCTCTCTCTATTTCTTTTCATTCACTGCACATTATTTATTTTAGGATTTTAAGTTTCCAAGGACTCAGAAGTCTTCTTTTGTCACCTCATCGAGCGATCCCCGCATACATATTTCAAAAGCTCTATCAAATGAGCCACCGATAAAAATACGAATAAGCAACTGAATAGAATTTGATTTTTAATTGTAAAATTTATTTGAAATTTTCTTTTCTCTATTTTTCTTTAATTCAAGACTTCAGAATTCTTTTATATACCTGTAATTTAAAATGTAGGTATTTTATCGAGAAAATAAAGCAGAACTTATTCGTATTTTGAATCAGTGCCTCTGTAGAATTTTCTTAAAAAATGATGTTTTGAAAATGAAAGAAAACAGTATAATAATCTTTATGGGTATATAAAAATATACCCTTGACTATAATGCATAAGACTACAAAAAACTGAGATAACTTTTCTGAGAATTTTGAATTAAAAAGACAGATTGGTACTATATACTAATCATCGTAGAGCGCTTTTCGATAAAACTTTTACTACAATCGAGGATCGTGAATAATTTACTTAATATATATATAACGTGTGTACATAAATTTCGTCGCCTTTAATAACGTTAATCCATCAAGAAGTTGGCGGTTACATTGTGGGTATCGCGCGTGCCTATATTTTATTTTATTGTTCATTTTATCGATGATCATTATTTGATTGTTAATTATACATACATACATAAAATACATACACAATATCGCCCTATTGCTAAAAAAAATTCACATTAGTCGAACGACAATTTTAATTCGCTGGACGACATTCAATATTTATGAAATATACGGTAAATAACTCTCCTAGCTGCCTTCGTTTATTTTCGAATCCTCCCCGGAAGTTTCGCTCAGATTTTTTTGGCTCAGAGTCAAAAAACTATTTGTTTTTTGCAATTTCCATTTCAGCTTTAAATTTGGAGATGCTTTTTATTTCCTATTAGAACTATTTTAAATTTGAAGACTTATTGTTAAAGACTTTTAATTAATTTGTAAAGGGTTTTACAAATTTTAGAGCCTTTCAAGAACTTGAGTATTAAATAGCTTTCTTTCCATTTGGAAACCAATTTTACTTATAATTTTCCCAGAAGAAAATTTTGTTTAAAGTTCGAGAAATTTTTCAATTATTTAGAATGAAAAGGGTGAAGAACAGAATGTACCTATTCTTAGAGAAACGATTTGACATTTGCAGACTTATACAACTAAATGTTTTTATGGATTGAAAAGTTCTAGGAAATGTGCAAATGTTACGCCACTGGTTTATTCTGTTTGATCATCGCTCTCTCCCTCTCTCTCATTTTCCCCCTCTGGTTTGGCATCTCGGAGGCCAGTTGTATGGTTTAGGGGCGGGTTTAGGTAGATGGGTCGAACTTTGATGGAATCATTCTCATTTCTTGCACGTGTTCAAGAGTTTAGTCGAAATTAATAACGAATTGCATTTCATATGCTCCAAAATAAAATTTGAACCTCAGCCCTGCTCCGATTTTAACTTGAAAAACTTAGGATATTTTTTACAAATCAAAAATAGAATTTGGAATTTCTAATACTTCTTAAATAAAAAATAATAATTCAAGTTCTTCTCTTACACAAAAAAATAATATGTAGTTCCATTCTTTACTCTTTTATACACAAAAGAATTATAATCTTGTCTGGAGCTGAATTAAAGCCTAATTCTATTTTTGATTTTAAACCCTGGTATTTAATTTGTCATTGTAATAAATGAATCTTATTTAAAAATGCTTCAATAAGAAATTTAATAATACCTTCTCTGATGAGAATGTAAAAAATCGGAATTTGAATAATTTCAAGTTATGTGGTTGATCGGTTTGAAATATTTTATGCTGTGAGACTTGTGAGTGAATGAAGGAAAATAAAGCGCAAGGGGTGTTGCACATGCTCCGAAAAGTTGAACAGCCTTTGCTGCATCGTGGGGAAGCAAGGGACGAGGGACGATGATGTGGGAGCAGCAAAAGCCAGGTGGTCTCCAGCCCCTAACTCCCTAACGTTTCCCAACCATCGTGCCTGCCTCTTCCATAGGTGCCTATATCGAGGGGTCGAAAATAAACAATTCACTATTCACACTGAGACCTTTTACTAAAATTGCCCAAGTTGGAGGTTCCAAGATCCAAGCACTCTAACTACTGCGAACAAAACAAAAATAGGTAATAGAAATCGATTCCATGCATCTGTAAATTAGATACCTACTTATATTTTGACGAAAGGATTTAATCTACGGTTTTAACAAAAATTTTCATAAAATTCTGAAATATCAAAGCCAATTTCACCATCAACATCCAAATATTATAATTTTAAGTCTGCTTTTTTCTAAAGTTCATTTTGACTATACTTTCTCTTGCTTTTCGAAAGAAAAATTCAATATTGTTGATTAAAAATAATTTTTAAAAAAATACAGAACCAAAGGGGAACCTAGGAAAACATGCTGGCTGTGAATCCTTGGTTTCTATGTTTCTATGTGGTTTCTATCACGAATCACGTGGAGTAGGACGAAGTTGGCGATGAGAGGTGGTTTGCCAAGGGGCGTTGCGCGCATTGCGCGCGACGGACTTCGACCCGACCAGGTCGCACCCAGCAACTAGAAGGGGAAAGCGTAGGCGTCTGGAAATATATCACTCCAGCCCCAAGAACACAAAACTCTCCCTTTCTTCCTAACAATAAAAATTCTTATTAAGTATTAGACAAATTAAATTGCTGAAATTTTACATATCCTAAAAAGTATCACCAAATTTATAAATGCAAATGCATACTCCAAAACATTTTGAAACAAAAAGCTTCCCTCAACAATTGTCAAAAATTTTGAGGTTAGGTGTCTTATTTTTTTCCTTAGAAAAAAATGTTTCAAATACCATTTTTTTTCAGGAAATTTACACTTAGATGTGAAATTCTCGACGGAAGATGTTTTTAATTCTAATTACAGTAGAAGCTATAGAGAATTAGTCGAGAAAAGAGGATAAATAACGAGTGCATACTAGATGATTCCTAGAGGTTAGAAAATAGAAATTCTAGATTATCAGACTCACAATTGAAAAAAATCGATGAAAATCGTGGTAGGGGTTATTATTATACGTTATAGAGAAGGAAGGCAGGGGTGGGCGTCCAGTGGACCCTGCATACGCCCCTGCTTTCGAGGTACGGGCTGGCATATTGGAGGCCACCAATCAGGGGGCGCATCGGTTCCAACGCCAAACTCTGGACAGCAACTCCGCACGCCCCACTTTCTCGTAGCAGTTCCAAGCGGGCACGTTTTTACGAGGAATGCATCAACAAGCCGCATGTATTTCGAAAATTACCAGTGCTCCGAATCCCACATCTTACCGGTTGTGAAACGCCCGTGGAAACGCGAAACCGCCTTCGATCCCGAGCCAGAAGGCTCGCCCCGAGGAGGCGAGCGTCTCCTCCACAGCTCAAATCGGCGCCAAGTTCGAATTTGTTTTAAGCCCTGCCTCCCGGTGCAAAAAAACATGCTCTGGACGCCAATTTGACATTGTGAATCAAAATTCGTGTAGTGAATTGAAATCCGGTATCGATTCCAGGTGGATTTAGATTGAGTGCATTTGTGGATTGCTTGTGTTGAGAACTTAGTGCGCTGGCGCCAATGGGTGCCGAACGACTTTCTCGAGACGGTGCTTGAAAATCTCTTAAACGCGCGGGAAGCATGTCAAATTCCAGGTCCAGATCTGATTTATGACCTCAGATTAGAGTTTGATTACGAATAATCTCAGTTTTTCATCGAATCGAGTGCATCGTGAGAGACGTCCACATCGCGACGTCACACCAGGATGGCAGCGGCCAAGCTGGAGCCCAAGGTAAAAGTCATTTTTAGTACACAAAGAAGAATATCGCTTCCAATTTTCTCCACGGTCGTTTTTATTTAGTTTTCTGTAGTTTATTGATTGTAATAGTGTACCTGTTCTTCTAAAACCTAACCTAAAACCGTTAGTCCTTTGCGTCAAAATCGGGATTAGTCGCATACCTGAAAATTTCGGAGTCAGGTAGCAAACTGTATTGTTATTAAATGTCGTCAAAACTCTCATGTCTTAAAATCCAAGGTCGTACTTCTACCTTCAGTTATTTTTACTGTAATCTTCTTTTTACTTTCCCTCTGGAATTGGTTGAATTTTTAGGTTATAAGAAAAAATCCAATTTAAGTATACCTTTTCAGTATTTCTGATACTTATTATCGTAGCAAATCGATTCTTTAGTTATTTTTTAAGGTAGGAAGAAAAGGAGACAAGTTTGCAATGCTTTGGGTCGTGTTTGTCGCGAATTAACCCTTTCAGGAATTTCGAGGTTATAAGAAAGAAGCGCCTGAAACTGGGAATTTGAATTTGTTTCAAGCGTTGATGTTGAGGGCT
Organism: Euceroptres primus; assembly: GCA_037177015.1. Taxonomy (NCBI): domain Eukaryota; kingdom Metazoa; phylum Arthropoda; class Insecta; order Hymenoptera; family Figitidae; genus Euceroptres; species Euceroptres primus. The sequence goes on along the minus strand of JBAGKK010000328.1, from coordinate 1,376,533 downwards.
GGTAAAATTGTAATTTAGGCGGGAGGTGGACAATTGAAAGAGCACGTGTTGGCCGAGAGTTAGGTGGAGTCCGATGTGCGAAGTGGGTGGAGGCTGGATCGCAAGGCCTTCCGCGTTATCATGAGCCAGGGCTTTGGGTGCGCGAGTGAGGCAGGCCGAGCTAAACGGGCCGATGGGTGAGTGGGCGGGTGCGAGGTGAGCGTGTCTCGCCTCGAGTTCGATTTTGTATGAGTGAGTGTGTGAGTTAGAGCTTTCTCTCCTGGTTTCGTCTTGCTCTACCCTCTGGTTTTATCTCACTCTTTCCCTTGATTTTACCGCATTCTGTCCCATGGTTTTGTCTCGTTTACTCTCCTGGTTCTGTCTTTTTCTCTCTTCAGGTTCAGCCTCTTTCTCTTTCGTGGGGAGACTTGGCATACGTCCCTCTTTGTTGATCGAATGCTTTCAGAACTGTTTCAAGCGTTCGCCACCGAGAAGTTGTTTCCAAGGCGGGTGGGGCAGCATCGACAGGGGCGTAAGGAGGCGGTCCTCCCTCGGGTCCTCGAGGAGGGCCCTGGCTTCCCTTCTTTGTCTCCTAAAGAGATTAGATGCACAACCCGACCCACGTGTTGCCGGAATTCCTAGGTTGTCTTTAGTTCATTGACAAAAGCAACTCCTGTGGGTTTGGAGTTCAGGCACTTGTTATTATAATTTGCATAGAGTCCCAAGAACTGAAAGATTATGCACGCCTTTCTTGAATGCGATTCTTGGAATCTGGGGGATCACGAGATTCTGCTTGGGCTACCAAACTCTCGGTAGTGTTTACTCGGTACTATTTTTGGCTTCTACGCAATTTCACATTCAGCTGCCTGGATTTAAATTTCAGAAAATTTTGTTCTTTGGAAAATATTATGCATTTTTAATGAATTACAATGATTGCACTGTATTTAATCCTTGTTAGTTTTTTGATTAAAAATAAACTAACTTTGTAATTGTTTTTTTTTTCAGAAGTAAACAATCTTTCAGCAATAATCAAAACGATGCTAGCGATTTATCAATTTTCTCATATTAAGTTTGCAGTGGAAAAGCACTTAAATACGTATTGCATATTATAAAAGAAAAAATGTTGGAAATCTGAGGCATCTCTGTATTCATAAAAGGATCAAGTTACATATTCGTGCGTGTTTTTGCAGGTGGAACTCTGACACAGGGAAATTTTACTTGGAAGAACTCTTAATAGAATAGCTGCTCCAATCGTCTTCTCTTCATTTCTTTCTTTCTCGGCTTGAAAACAGAAAGCCGGAAGAGTTTTTCAACGTTTCTGTCCTTCTGCCATTTCAATAATGAACGGCAGCCTCGAAGATACTGTGAAGGTCGATCAGGTGACTGGATTCGATATTACGATTTATATTATTTCTTCCAAAGGTCTTCCTCCAAACAAACAATATACGTTCTTAGCTTTCTTTCGAAACGTCATTCTCATTCGTAAACTCATTATTGTCCTTTATAATTTACAAATAAGACGGCGTATACAGTTTTTTCTTTATAAGATGGATGTTATAATTATTTTCGGGAAAGATGTTTGAGTAAAATTTTAAATTTTCTTTCTATATTTTTCAGGACGAGATTGACGAGCAACACGACCCTCTGCAGTTGCAAGCTCAGCAACAAGAGGGAGCAGATCAGCAACACTTGGACCAACAACAGCAACAACAAACTGCCCAGCCACAAATTCGTTTTTTAAGCGCCAACGTCCTGCAACAGTTGCAACAGCAACAACAACAGCAACAAGATGTTCAACAAGCACAGCAGCAACCACAAGTCATCACACTCCAGCAGTTGCAAAACTTCGTGCCTTTACAAACCCAACAGCAACAGCATGACCAGCAGAGAGCTCAGACCATTTCGGTCCAGGCTTTACCACAACAGTTTTTACAAGTATGATTCACTTTCAAACAATAATACAAATACACTGGAGCAGGCAACGGCAATTCCTGGACCGCGGGCTAGAAGCAGTAAAACTATCCCTACCATAAATCGTCAAAACCCAAGCTTGTCAAAAAAATTAGCCTGACCCTTTTTGTATTTTGGAAAACTCTCTTTGTAATTGAAATTATTTGACACCGTTATTTTATTACTGGTCCCTGCACTTGTCGAGTTATCATTCCCTACACTGGATGTCTGGACTAACTGGAGGCTTGTTCAAGAAAGATTTATAAGGGGGTATTTGACCCAGTCTCCGTGGCTGCGTCTTGCAACCAATGGCTGAATTTTGGAGACCCCTGCTGTATACTCATGTTTCTAACTTTTTTCCAGAATGCTCAGTTGGTGAGTAATCAAGCTCAGGTGCTCCAGCAACAGCAACAGTCGCAACAGCAAGCCCAGCAGCAAAACCAACCACAACCGCAGCAACAACAGCAATTAAGCTACAGTGTGATTCCTCAAATGCAAACTGTGAATATAGATGGCCAAGAAGCTCTGTTTATTCCACATTCAGCGATGTCAGGCGTTAGTGGTCATCACCAAACGCAACCGACGATGCAATTCACGACTGCCGGAGGACAACAAGTTCAGCTAGCAGGTCAACAAGTTCAGTTAGCAAATGGTCAAACTATGGTGCTTAGAGCGCCTAATGTTTTTCCCACGTCGATCATTCAAAATATCGGCGGGCAAACTGTTCAGTTGCCAACAGGTATAGTTTATGTGTTCTAAACTCCTTGCCAAACAGAAGCAATTCTCTTTGTTCTTTTGCTTTCCTATCTTTGTAGTAATCTATTATTCTATAGTATTCTTTGTTTTTGGAGCAGAGGGTTCCCTGCCGATTTATCGGTACTTAATCGGTACTGCGAAACGGTACAAGACTGGTTTAGGTCCGTTTAAGTACCGAATTGATTGATTTCGGACCAAAATCGGCACTGAGATTTGGAACAGTATTAGGAACTGTATTAGGGGAATCGACCTTTCGTTTCGAGGAAGGATCGGGGGCGTCATAAAACCCTAAGGGGCCTAAGGGTCGTCACTAATCCCCTT
>JBAGKK010000328.1:1352524-1362805 GCA_037177015.1 Euceroptres primus | reverse complement strand
TAATTTACTAGTTTTCTACAGTTTTCTACGTAAATTACTTCATTTAGGTAATTTACGTAGAAAACCTCGAGTTACGCATAACTTCGCAACCCTGACATCGGTGTACAAAAAAATATCGATATTGGGCAGAAATATCGATGTACAAAAAATATCGATATTGGGCAGAAATATCGATGTACAAAAAAATATCAATATTGGGCAGAAATATCGATGTACAAAAAAATATCAATATTGGGCAGAAATATCGATGTACAAAAAAATATCAATATTGGGCAGAAATATCGATGTATAAAAAAATATCAATATTGGGCATAAATATCGATATTCAAAAAAATATCGATATTGGGCAGAAGTATCGATATATCGTTGCAAAAATATCGGTATTTTAATAATTTTAGCTATTTAATTATAAACAATAAAAAATAACATTTAACCTATATCTTTCAGGATATGAACAAAGTTCTTAAAGATTGAGAAGGAAATAATTTGTTTGAAACTGAAAACAATATGCAAGCTTCTGCCTCATGAAAAAAAAAAACATAATTAAATAATTAAAGTTAATGGTATATAAAACTTTAATCAGAAGAAAAAATCTCCAAACTCGGTTTGTTTTTAAAGTTGAAGTAATTAAGTAATGTACATTGCACAACAAAAAATGACAGGGTTGCGTACGTACCTTAGGTAATTTACGTAGTTTTTTTACATGTAAACTACGTACGTAATTTACGTCCCTAGCAGGGCTGGGAACGTATAATACGTGACGTAATATACCTGGTTTTTTACGTGTATATTACTATGTATATTACGTTCCTCGTTTGCTACGCGAGCACGACTTATATTACGTCCCATGAAAACGTACAGGGCGCATGCGCAACATGCGCCGTACAGCGTATTCACATAACCTAACTTAAATTTTCTTATGATAACAACATATTTTCAAAGCAAATTGTTAATTTAAAGAAAGTCTCTTAGTGACCAAAGAAAATAATTATTTTGACTTTGTTATCTTATTTACTTTTTATGTACTTTGTTTCTTACGTATATCAGGATTTACCGCTACCTACACAGTTTGCAAATCAGAACAAATCTGTTAAAAAAGTGGGGTTATAGTTCAATTTCAACAGTCTCGCCATCTTGGAAACGTAACTTACTGAGTTTTCTACGGTTTTCGACGTAAATTACGTCAAAAACGTATTATACGTCGAAAACCTCGAGTTACGCATAACTGCACAACCCTGGTCCCTAGTTTTTTATATATAATTTACGTTTTCAAGATGGCGACTGCGCTTATATAGAAAATAAACATAACCTAATTCTTTAATACGCCGCAGACACTGACTTGCTTGACAGCTTCCTCATTTATTAAAAAATGATTAGAGGTGTCAGGCCCAGAAATTCCTTTTGGAAGGAGTTAAATTTTATTTTAAAGAGGGAAAATGGCAAAAATTTTGCCTTTTGCCCTGGGTGCAATCGAGTGTTGTCAAATACGGCTGAAGAGAGGTTAAAGAATCATAGGTAAGTTCATGATTCCTAAGCTTTGAATGTTTTAACGAATAGAACTATTATTTTATGAGTTATAAAGGTTAAAAAAAACTTTTTTTAGAAAAAGATGCGTTTTAGTGGAAGAAATAGGAAGAGACCACTTTTTAAAATTTTATAAAAAATAATTCACTTAATCTCGCACTAAATGCATTCCGGAATAAGTGAGGTTATATTATGCTTTTTTCCCTCACCCACCTTTCAAGTCCGCCATTTTTTACGTTTATTACATTTTTACGTATGATACGTAAAATATGCATTATACGTATAAAAGTTCGAGTTACGCGTAACCGAGCAACTCTGAAAAATGAACAGTATCGATATCGAAAGGAAAATAACGATCATATCGGTTGTACGATATCGATATTACATATCGATATATCGTAAAGAAAGTATCGATATTTCCGATACAGTCGAACCTCCACCATTTCATATTCCCCGCAACTAGTCTTGATCGTTTGCCCCTACTCTCGAGACCGCGTTTGCGCAGATAGTTTACACCCACACATGGATACATACGTGTGCACGCAAATGCCTGCTGCGCAACTTCCAAATTCTCCTCCAAGTTACCTCCATCATTTCATAACTCCCCCCGAAATTATGTCATGGTAGAGGTCCGACTGTATTGATGCCACTCCACTTGAAGAATTGATAAAAAATCAATGAATAACAATTCCTTTTTATCAAGGAATGGATAAAAAATCAAGGAATATGGATTTCTTTTTAAAATAAATTTGAAAAACAGCTCGCATAGCAGGACCAATCAGAGCGCAAGACTTCGAGTTTGCGCTCTCCGCAGGGTTGCGAAGTGACGCGTCACTCGAGGTTTCCTACATAAATTACCTAAATGAAGTAATTCACGTAGAAAACTAGTAAATTACATGACAAATATGGCGGTTGTCTGTTTTGAACACATAACCTCACTTTAGTACCTTTTATCAATTTTAGCCACGTTATTTTCTTACTAGACTGAACAATATTTTGTGCTAACAAATATATTAATAGTATGTGTAATTAATATATTTATGAGTCACGCTTATGAAATTTTTTGTTTTATCAAAGTTTGTTTACCTGCGAAGGATAATGCTCTTTTGGCAAGAGATTTTACCGACGGGGAATAGCGTCACAATCTGTTTTCGAAAGTTAGGTTATGTTCGAGGTAATTTCTAACATGTAATAAACTAAGGACGTAAAATACCTGATTACTGTAAAAAAAAACTATGTAATTTTCCTCGGGTATTTTACTTGCACAACCCTGGCTCTCCGGGCTCCTCATCTGACAGCACTGATTGAAAAGCAGACTTCTCCATTGAAAACGCGTATAGTAAACGGATTAGTAGACGACCTACCTTACCGACGATTGGTATAAAAATTATAGAAAATCGGGATTCGGAATCAACTTGAATTTAGTGAAAATGGCTTTTGAACTTGGAAATATCTTGTATTTGAAAGTGGATGAAATTGAATCAAAATTCTTTTTTTCAGGCTTCAGAAGACAAAAGATCGCAGAAAGAAATCGGAGACATTGCCGGCGTCGCCGACGTGACAATCAGGCAATCCTACAAATTAATGTACCCGCATGCAGTGAAACTTTTCCCCGAAGATTTCAATTTCGCAACGCCTATCGATCAATTACCGCAGATGTGAAGCAGTATTCAGAGAACAAGTCTCGTTTTATTATTTTTTTTCTCTAGTATAAAAATACTAGAATTAAGGAAGAATAAATTATGTTGATTTTAGGTTCATGTAATAATAATTCTCATGCTTTCTCTAATTTCGTCGGAAATAGAAGACATTCCTTTAAAAAAAAAAAAAAAAAAAAAACATAATAAAAGGAGTCAGTTCAATCAGAATAGAAAAAAAAAATAAAACCTTATATGAATGAGAATGTAAAAAATGCACATATTTTTTATACTGCATTAAAAAAGAAAAAGAAAACAAAAACAAGATCGAAATTTTCAGTTTGGATCGATTTAAAAACTGGTTTTTAATTCGAATCCTTTCTTATCAAGTAGAAAATAAAAAAATTAAGAGAGTTATGAATACGGTCGAAATTACAAGAAACGTATAAAAGCTGTGTAAGTGGACAGTGAACCTATTAAAAGCAATATCTTAGGAGATAGAATTTTTAAAATTGAATAAAGTATTATTGCGAAGATTATTTATAATTTACTTTGTTTTGAATTAACTTATTCTGTAAGGGAAGTTTGTTTTCAAGAAAATGGAAACAATCGTACAACAAGTACGTTAATAAATAATTGATGGCTAAAAAAGTTGAATATTTCAGAAAAAAACCACAACTTTTTAGCATTACTATAGAAGATAATTATAAATAATAATTAGTTTAAACAATTACGTTTGTTAAATTGCATTAATTATCAACTCACTCTAATTAAACAGCGGACAAAAAGTTGAATATTTCAGAAGAAACCGCAACTTTCTGGCATTATTCAAAGGGAATATTATTAAAAGTAATAAGAAATTGTTTAAACAATTATGTTTGTTATCTTGAGATAATTATTACATCACTCTAAATGAAAAGTGGACAAATGGTGGAAAATTTTAGAGAAAACCGCAACATTTTAGCATTATTCTGAGAGAATATTGTTATAAATAATAATAAATTATTTGAACAATTATGTTTGTTAAATTGCATTAATTATTAACTCACTAAGTGAAAAGTGGAGAAAAAGTGGAAAATTTTAGAAAAACCCGCAACTTTCTAGCATTATTCTAAGAGAATATTGATATAAATAATAATAAATTGTTTGAACAATTATGTTTGTTAATTTGAATTACTTATTACCTCACTAAGTGAAAAGTGGACAAGAAGTTCAATATTTCAGAAAAAACCGCAACTTTTTAGCATTATTCAAAGAGCATATTATTGAAAATAATAAATTGTTTAAACAGTTATGTTTGCTATCTTGAAATAATTATTACATCACTCTAATTGAAAAGTGGACAAAATATAAAAAATTTTAGAAAAAACCGCAACTTTCTAGCATTATTCTAAGAGAATATTGTTATAAATAATAATAAATTGTTTAAAAATTATTTCTGTTAACTTTCTATTACCTCACTAAGTAAAGAGGACCAAAAGTTGAATATTTTAGGAAAAACCGCAACTATCTAGCATTAATATAGGGGAAGATAGAAACAATAATAATTTTTTAAACAATTATATTTTCTAAATTGCAATAATTATTATATTACTCTAAGTGAAAAGTGGACAAGAATTTGAGAATTTCACAAAAAACCGCAACACTCTAGTATTATTCAAAGAGACTATTATTGAAAATAATAATAAGTTGTTTAAACAATTGTTTATTAACTTGAAATAATTATTACCTCACTATAATTGAAAAATGGACAAAAAGTGGAAAATTTCAGAAAAAAACCGCAACTTTCTAGCATTATTCTAAGAAAATATTGATATATATAATAATAAATTGTTTAAACAATTATTTCTGTTAACTTTAATTGATTATTGCCTCGCTCTAACTGAAAAGTTGAAAAAATGTTGAGAAATTCGGAAAAAACCGCGACTTTCTAACTCTATTCTAAGAGAAAATTGCTAAAAACGATAATAAATTGTTTAAACAATTTATGTAAACATCTAATTACAAGTAGAAAGTATTATTTTATGTATTAGAAACAATTTGAATTAAAACAACCGCAAAAAATCACAATTAGCGCCAAAAACTCGCAAAACCCAATTTCTTACTTATGGGGTATTTTTGGGACCCTATAAAACAGACTTATGGGGGTGATATTCAACAAGTAATTATTCATTTGTATTCTATAGCTAATTGTGAAGAGAAATGTTGAGTTTTAACTCAATTCACCTAATATTGACGGTTCTGAATAAAATTTACAAAAACATCTTACTTTTCTTATGGGAAATATGGGGCTTGAGGAACCTCTAGATATCATTTTTTTTTCAAAAGAAAAAACGCACTTATTCTCTTATGGATTCAAACAAATTTGGGGGCGATATGCATGAAAATTCGAAAAAAAATCCAATGCATTTTTGGATCACCTTAGTGTGACATCCAGAGGATATCCATGGGATATCCTGAATTTATTACGTGGAATATCCCAGGGATACCTTGGGATATCCCAGGATTACCTTGGGATATCTGTAGGATATCCTATTCAGGTACCAGTTTATCCTAGGGATATCTTATTCAGGTCCAGATTATCCTAGGGATATCTCATTCAGGTCCCGGATAACCCCAGGGATATTCCGCTTGTTCCGGGTTATCCCAGGGATATGCCTGGATTAAACTCGCGGGATATCCTAGAGGGCAGAAATTTTGATATTCCAGGGATTTCCTTAGGAAAACCCGGGATGTTTTTGGGACTTAAATGGGATATTCTAATATTCCATGTGGGATATTACAATTTTTGGAATATCTCAAGTGAGACATATGAATATCCCATTTACGTCCCAAACACATTCCAGGTTTTCTGTTATTTGTTTGAGGGAAATGGGGATATCCGAGGGACGTCCCAGAATATCCTGTGGACTATTTCAGGACATATCGATATCCCGTCTGAATATTCTGAGGATATCTGGATATCCCTTCAGGATATCTCGATATCACGTCTGGATATCCTGAAGATATCTCGATATCCCGTCTGAATATCCTGAGAATATCTCGATATCTCGTATGGATATCCTGATGATATCTCGATATCCCGTCTGGATATCCTGATGATGTCTCAAAATCCCGTCGGGATATCTCAATATCTCTTCTGGATATCCTGATGATATCTCGATATCCTGATGATATCTCTGTATCCCGCCTGGATATCCTGATATTTCGATATCCCGTCTGGATATCCTGATGATATCTCGATATTCCGTCTGGATATCCTGACGATATGTCGATATTCAGTCTGGATATCCTGAGGATATCTCGATATCCCATCTGAATATCCTGAGGATATCTCGATATTCTGTCGAGATATCCTGAGGAAATCCTATGGATATCTTGAGGATATCCTATAGATTTACTGAGGATATCCTATTGGGTAACCTTTTGTTAGAGCAGTAACCTTATGTGCCATATTTGGTAGTGGGTATAAGGGTTAAAAATGAGATTTCGAAGAAATCATTTTAGCACAACATGTATTTGATTTTTTAAGAATTTTTTATGCAAAAATCCATTTTCGACAAAAATATTGGTTATCTAGTTCTGCACTGCCTCTCTTCAAATATGAATCAAAATCGGTTAAATAAACAGACAGAAAGAACGATTTTTTAAAACGGCCTAATTTGAAGAAGCGCCCTAAGCAAAAATTTTGGAAGCTCCCATTGTCAAAATTTCCAAACTAAATTTTTCAAATGTGGAGTGTGAACAATTTTTCTAAACGACACAATTTGGAAAAAAGTCCTAATTTTGAAAAAAAGCAACCATGTTGGAAGCGTTCCGATTTTTAAAAGCTTCAAAGTTTGAAAGCTAAAATTCAAAAACTGAAAAAACTTTCCAGCGAGCTTTTGAAATTGATATTAGATATTTTATACACGTTACACACCTTTGTTAATAGACTTTGCAAATTAATTGCCATTATCTAATATATATTTCATCAACAGCATAAAAAGATAAATACTTTAATCAGAAATCTTAAAGCGTCATTCACAAAAATTCCCAGATTTCCTAATTGCTATCTGTATACCTAAAGATAATTGGTATACGTATATACATAATTGCCTACAAAGCTATTTAAATTTCAATAAAAACATTAATTTTTCGAGAAAATTAACCTTCTGCTAAGTGAATACCTACTAAAATAAAAATAAATAGCTAAATGAATAAATGGCTAAATAAATAAATAAATAAATCGAAAGAAAACAAAACCAATTAAAAAGGGGGAGGAAAGTGATGTAATATCAAATCCAATCCGATTGGTCGACGCCTAGTAACTTTTTCATTTCCTCACTGTCAACCCTGATTCCCTCAGCCTTAGTAAAAGAAAAGATGGAGCTCTCCTGTTCGTCTCTTGCACAGTCGTTCACTCGCTAACGGGCAGTGGAGGTCGGCCATATTGTTTCGCGACAGTGTTTGTTTTGGTGCAACCCAGCCCACTGTCCAAAAAATCAGCCGAGGACTATCCAAAAATCGCACCAGACTCATTCGTCCTTCTCAAAAGTTCACCTCCAACCTTGCAACTCTGCCTCTCACCAGAAACTTCCTGTTCCAATCTTGCCTAGTCTGTCGTCTCAAGTGCCAAGTTTCTCTGTGTTAGTTCGCCTCGTTTACACGGGACAAGGAGAAGTTGAAAGCTAGAGAAAAATGGCCTGCGCCACCCTAAAAAGATCTCTGGAATTCGACCCGGTCCATAGCCACGGACGACCCAACAAGCGACGGAGATGCGTCCCCATGTGCGTTTCACCGGGAAGTTCGTCGCAGAACGTCGCCAAGAGTCAAAATCCCTCGCCATTTGGCGAAGTCGCTCAGAAATTGACGCCTGGTAATTATTCGATACATAGTTCCCTGCTGGCTCACCACGGCCATTTTTTATCACTTTTTTTTTATCTTCGGATTTTTTTCCCTTGCTTCGACCAGGGCGAGCATCGAGGGCTGTGCCAACTCGGGCGATTTAAAACCCGTATTTAGTCTCCCCAATCGGGGGAAGGCGGAGAGGGGGGCGCGCGTAAATCATATGGTAATGCCCTAACGGACTCTTCGATCCCAACCAGATTATATTACGAGCACGCAATCCAAATCCAATTGGGAATATTCCCGAGGGTTTTGTTTTTAATGTGAACGACAATTTTGTTATCTTGACAAGATTTTTCTTCAGTTTATTAGAGTAGAGGGAATAAAAGGAGTGTCTGCTCTTTTTGGGGATGAGAGAGAAAGAAAGGCAGTTTTTTTTGGGTGCTTTGTTCGAACTTCAAATATTTTCTACGGAATTTGGGATGAGAAATAAATATGTTATCTTTTTTTTTGGATTTTAAATAAGTTTTGAATGAATTTTAGGGATTTTCCGAATTCTGCATGTTTACATTAAAAACGAGTAATTAAAATTATTACACCTTAAAATGGTTTCAATTAAATTCGGTAAAATTTGTCATAATTCAAGTTTAAACAGTTTAATTTTAAGTAAAATTTGAATTTAAGACTCAATTCTGAAATTCAGGTAACGTGGTATTAAATTTAGGTCAATATTACTTAAATTGAGACAAAATTTTACTGATTTTGATCAAAACCATTTTAAGGTGTAACAATTTTAAGTACAATTCTTTTTTTTTGCGTTCTAATTGAGTTATTTTTTAAAGTAGCTTTATTTTTATTGGTAAATTTATTTATTGGTAAATTTATTATTGGTAGCTTTATTTTTTATTGGAAAATTTAAGTGGAGCTTCAAAAAATATTGTTTTTTTAAAATTATTTGCACAACAAAATCGAAAAGTCAAATTAAATTTATGTGGTTGCATGTTAATAAAACAACGAAAGATTAATCACTAGTAATTTTGATGTACACTTGAATTCAATAATTCAAAAGATTTCAAAGAATTCAAGGTGAGTTTAAAAGAATTCAAAATAAGAATACAAGGTAATTCAAAAGAATAATTCAAAGAATATTCTATTTTTTTTAGCATATTTTGTTCTTTAAAATATTATCTACAATTTTATTTGGATGAATTTGATTAAAAATAAGCTTGCAGGTAAATAGCGAATTAAAAAAATTACGTTAATTAATTTTAAAAAATATTAGTATATTTATGTAAATCTGTGTTTTAATAAGAACCAACCAAATAGAATGTTAGATAATATTTTAAAGAGCAAAAATAAGCTATGAATAATGAAGATTGAATTTTTAAAATGAAGATTGAATAATTAAGATTGAAATTACAATGTTTTTCTAAAGCGAAAGCAAAAATACAAAATTCCAAATAACTAATTTGAAATAAATAATTCTAGATATTCAACTATTTTTTTGCATTGCAGTTAGATTTCTCTTTCAAAATTTGTTATGTTTAACAATGTTACTTTCTTCGAATTTACAAATTATTTCAATAATTATTAAAATTTGAGGTGCGATAAGGGACGAACATCGTTAATCGAGTTTTGTGTTCTTTAATTAAGTTATTTATTTTTGAACGAACTGTATTTTAAATACAGCAAAAGCTTGAGAAAATGGTGCATTTTAACGAAAATTATAAGGATTTTTTAGATTAACAGCTTAATAATACTAATAATTTCACATCAGTTTTTGTATTTACGTTGCTTTCTCGATAAATATGTGAATTAATAAAAATTCAATTAACTTTTAACTCCATTTTTTTAAGGGGCATGTACAAGTAACCGAACTAGCATTACATCGAATCCCCAAATTGCCGAATTTTCATTTTACCGAATTTAAATCTTACCGAAATGAAAATTCTATAAACTGAGAATTTGGTAAAATAAAAATTCGGGAATATGCAAATTCGGTTATATTAAAAATTCGGGAATATGCGAATTCGGTTGTATTAAAAATTTGGTAATTAATAATTCGGGAATATGCAAATTCGGGAATATGTAAATTTGGTAAATTGAAAATTCGGTTATTTTAAAAATTTGGTAAAATAAAAATTTGGGAATATGCAAATTCGGTAAAATGAAAATTCAGTAAATTGAAAATTTGGTAAATTGAAAACTTGGTAAATTGAAAATTCGGTAAAATCAAAATTCGGTGAGATAAAAATCCGGTAAAATCAAAATTCGAGAATATGTAAATTCGGTA